>JAGKTI010001637.1:61875-80582 GCA_018397915.1 Birgus latro | reverse complement strand
ATCTGGTTCCACTTTATGCTTGTTTTTATCTTACAAGTAAAACTGAGGTTCCCAACATGAACTGTAACTTTGATCCATTAATCTGTAATTCTTTTACGTAATGGGTGGCAGGTGTTGATTGGCAGTATCATGTGTAGCTACAATGCTGAGGACTGGACAGAACTGGCTAAGAAGGCTGAGGCTGCTGGTTCTGATGCATTGGAGCTCAACCTGTCTTGTCCTCATGGCATGGGAGAGCGTGGCATGGGACTGGCCTGTGGGCAGGTTTGTGTCTAACCTGTATTCCCATAAACTTAGGAAAATATCTAAAACATCTTTCTTAGCAGTGAAAAAAAAATACTGTGTTCTCTTTGATGTTAATCATATCTTTTATTTGCAGACTAAGAGGACATAGATGATTTACAAGAGGGGAGAATATCATTGTGCCATATGCAGAAACAAATTGGTAAAAGAAGGTGCTAGAAAGTTGCTAGAAGCTCTCCAAAGCCTTCAAGAATGCAGACCAGTGTTTGTCAAGCAATTATCATATTTTCTCAGGTTCTTTAACCCCATCAGTCTAATGATATGTAGATTATTTTGTTCTGTTGATTACTGCATGTTTCTGTTCTGTTTTGGAGAGACTTGTGGTCAGAAAGAAGTGAGTATAGCCTTCATTAACCCCCTTGTTGATAGGGATTTTTTCCAAGTTAAATAAAATTGCCTGGAGGTAACAAGCATTAAATATGAAAAATGCCATCATACAAAAAGGATTAAAAGTAAGGGACGTCCAGTAAGCAATGAGATACAGCCTGAGGAGAATTCCTTGGATATAACAACATTAATGCCTTAAAGCTTCTCACATAACTATAAAGAAATAGCCATGCTTAAAGGGAGTTCCATGTTCACAAGTTAGTCATGAAACAGTTAAAATGGTGTACTCTGTTAAATTATTTGGAATTAATGAGGATAAATTTAGTAATATGTCAGCTGAGTGAAATGGTTTAAAGCCTCTGGATAGTTTCTGTAAACTAGGTTTACAGATTACAGTTTTTGAAGGTCTTGGCCATTCATGCAGTGCATAAGCCATTCTTCACCTGTTGATGGAAATTAACAGCAGTACTGGGTGTGTTGAAGGAAATTAACAGCAGTATTGGGTGTGCTGATGGGAATTAACAGCAATGTTGGTTGTCATTTAGCTCCAGCACTGCCACTGTATTTTCAGCAAGTTGCTTGGGAAAATCTTTGTTAATGCCTTTATTGTTGCCAGCCCCTACTGGTGACCTTGAATTTGAAATCAGAGTTTTTCTTTTCCTAGGCCAGTTGATATCCAGTCCTAACTGGTCCAGCTTACTCCAGGAAATAGACTGTAGTTGTGTAGAAGAAATATGCAGATGTAGTAGTCTTAGCCCAGACTTTGTGTAAATATGACTGAATGTCTTATCTGGGAGTGTTTAATAAGGTCAGTTCCTACGCTCTTTGCCCTAAACCACTCCATTCATAGGACTTCCTGAGACAGTGGTAACCATCCACTTCTCACAATGTTGCCCAAAACACTGATTCATCTCTCCATTTCAGGACCCTGAGTTAGTACGCAACATCTGCCGGTGGGTTCGCGCAGCTGTCAAAATCCCGTTCTTTGCAAAACTTACACCCAATGTCACCAATATTGTTGCTATTGCTAAAGCTGCTTATGAGGGTGAGTTATGATACCTTAGGTCAGAGCAGGGTAGGGGAAGATTGGGTAGGGTAGAAGGTTAGATTAGGTCAGGTTAAGGTTAGGTAAAGTAGAATGGGTTGAGATGGGAAATGCCTGATTAATTAAGGTGTGCTTTGGCTAGGTTAAGTACGATATATTATAGAAGCTGTAAGAAGATACTATGGTGTGTTAGTGCCCACATTAATGTATGGGTATGTTATGAGACTGGTATGGCATGAGTGTGAATAGTCAAGAGTTAGAGATGTGGAAATGGTGCTGTTGATGAATGTGTGTGGAGTGTTTAGAGTGGATAGGATAAAAAAATGTAAGTAGAGTAAGGGAAGTATAGTAAGAAACTATGTTGATGATAGAGAAGAGAGAGTGCTTAGGTGGTGTAGTCATATGGGAGAATGGATGGAGACAGGGTTATGAAATGGGTATATGTGCCTGTGAATTTGAAGGTGGGAGGAGGCACAGTAGCCCAAGAAGATGGATGAATTTGGTACATGAGTGTGTAAGAAGGCAGAAAGATGTTGAGGGGAGGGAACACTGACATGGTACTGAGCTTGTTAAATTAAAAATATATGGAGAAGCACAAAGAAGGGTTTGATGCTCCTTTTTTAATTTGATATTTCATGGAATGACTATCCAGGAAGGGTATGTGAAGCACATACTGTAGTATATATGGTACTGACTGTAAGGCAGAACCTGATTTCCTGAGGCTTGAATGATGTGTGAATGACTGTGTTGACAATATCACTGGGTATGTTGCTCTTAGTTCCCCCACTTTCTTTCTCTTTCTTTGTTCCGACATCCTATCTCACCCCATCTGTGAAAATAAGGATCATGAGATGATGATGATGATGATGATGGCTGAATTAAGCTGATGTCTAATTTTATTAACTGGCAAAATGAGATTAAGGTATAGGGTAGTGGATGAAGAATTCTATAATGTTAAAGAACCTAGTGTGAGAGATTTTGATCATATAGTTTCTGTAATGTTATGCAATCTAATTTGATCTATTGTGTCTGTAGTAATTCTGTGATGTTAAATGACCTAGTGTGGTTTTTTGTTCATATTGTGAAATTTTTAATGTTATTTGACTTAATATGAACCATCCTGACCATATGAGTTCTGTGATATTATTTGACCTAGTGTGCAACATTGTGATCATTCTGTGCTCTTGTTTGACCTAATGTGATGCAATGTGACCATATGAATTTTGTGACGTTATACGGCATAGTGTGATCCACTGTGATGTGTGGCCTAGTGCAATGCACTGTGATGTTTTGTGACCTGCAGGTGGTGCTGATGGTGTGACAGCCACAAACACTGTGTCAGGGCTGATGGGACTCCGTCCAGATGGGTCAGCCTGGCCTTCAGTTGGCAAGGAAAAGAGGACCACGTATGGGGGTGTGTCAGGTTAGTGTGCAAGTGTAGATAGTCCTTGTTGTATGTGTCTGTCTTTGACATTTGCGTTGCTATTAATCCACTGTAAGCAAGAAAAAGAGATCATTTATGGGGTCATATTAGGTTAGCATACATAATATTTAGCCCTTTTTATAAGTCACCTGTTTATGATATTTGTTTTATTACTATAACATTTTGCTGGTAAGGAAAAGTGAACCACATATGGGGACATGTTGAAATACTGTGCCTATGTTTACTGTACAGTCCTCCCTTATTGTAAGTCATCTGGTTGTTTTATCATTAGCCCTTTGGCTGTAGTGAGTCTGTATGAACTGAATACTCTCATGTGTCATAACCTTGAATACTATAAGAAATTCTTTAGTTTTGATAAGGAATTATTCTTGATAGCTATTAATAGTTTCAGTTTCCTGTGTTCTTCTTGAGCATAGCAAGTTTGTCTGACATTAGATAAAAAGAAAAAAAAGTACGTGTAGGTAATTTTCATCCAAAGTGTTAAGTCTGCCATAGTTTACAGAAAACTACCCATGGTCAGTCATTTCTTAAAGTCTAGGATATGTACAGGCAAAATTCTATTTTAAGTGAAATCACAGTAGCTACTTTAAGTGAGATATACTTCTGGAACTAGATTGAGAGTTATCCCCTTCACTCCTATGACAATACATGTTTTATATCCGTACTGTTTACAGACAGTTTTATTTAGCTTAAGGGAGACTTGCTGAAATGAGAGGGTTAGATACATTAGCATCCATTTTCCTCCTCATATCTTGCTATGTCCCTCAAATTAAATGAAATAATCTGAAAGTAGCAAGAATACCATTAAAATTACTGTACACAATTGCTTTGAAGGGTCAAGGGCACAGAAACACTGATGTCAGACAAACTAATTTTTTAATGAGCCATGCAAAGCTTTAAGCGAAAAATAGGTACTGATTTATGACTAGTTTAATTTTGCAGTGTCTAAATGAAACTGTTTTAAATTAGGAACACCTCTATTAAAACTCTATTGTTCATTGAAAAGCTGCTATGCTAATTTCTTCCATTGTACAGTGTCTGTGGTATCCTCCATTTATACCCTGCAATTTTATGGGCACAGGTAATGCCATGCGACCAATTGCCCTGCGTGCTGTTACTGCCATCGCTCGTGCCCTGCCAGATTTTCCGGTCCTTGCCACAGGGGGAATAGATTCAGCGGATGCAGGTCTTCAGTTCCTCATGGGTGGTGCATCTGCACTCCAGGTTTGAAAGGATTGGGTCTTTTGCTTATGTTTAGTGGAGGAGGGAAAGATAGAAGTAGGAAACAAGGAGGGCAGACAAAGAAATGGAATGATAAAGGTGAAAGAAGAAGTAGGCAGCAGTGCATCAAGTGAGTGGATGATTACTGCCATCACTTACCACCTGTGAAAGTGGTAAATTGTGGATGTCACACTATATCGATACTTGTGAATAGCCATACTCTGTAATGGTTCTGGCCTCCTGAGTCAAGTGAACCTGTCTTCTCACATTTACTTTTCTTTATTTACTGTAGGTCTTCCACTTAAATAACCACATATCTTTATATACTATGTGCTCTTCTCAAGTATTGTACAAGCATTCTTTGATCTGGAAGTCACAAACCATGCATAAATGATGCCCTTACCTGCCTGATCAATATGAGAGTTGCAATTTTCACTAGCCTTTTCACACTGTTTGTTAATATATTAGGTGGTAGGTGGGGGTACTCACCATCCACTCACTCAATGTGGTGCTGCTCTCGGGTGACTGCCCTTTTCTCTCCTCCATCTTTTTTTCTTTCCAACCTCTTCTGTCTTTCTTTCCATTATTCTTTCCTCGTCCTTCTGCCTATGGGTGACTTTACACTCCCTCTTCTGTCTTTCTTTCCTTCATTCTTTTCTCTTCCTTCTGCCTGTGGGTGACTTTGCACTGAGTGACAAGCCAAATGGTTTCTTGTATACCAGGAAACGATTTACTACGCTGGATGGTAGCCATATAACCAAATTTTGATGCCTGGTGGTTTAGTGGGTAATTATGGCACTCCAATCGGATTGAGCTGGTGAAGGTTTATACCCAAGGGGTGGTTGGGGTTTATTGCTCACGTAATGCCACTCAGGAATGAGTGAGACTGGCCACTCTCAAAACATGCAAGCTTGGTTTTCATTCACTCGGGATTTATCTTGGAAAGAATATATTACATGTCTTATGAAATCTGCTTCCAAGAGATTAGGTGTGCTAAGCCGACTCCGAACCTTCTTTACCCCTGCACAGTTTTTGACTTTATACACGGTTTTTATGCGCCCTTGTTTGGAATACAACTCTCATGTGTGGGGAGGCTCCCCACATACATCTCTTCTCAATAGGGTGGAGTCAAAGGCTTTTTGTCTCATTAACTTTCCTCCTCTTACTGGTTTCCTTCAACCTCTGTCTCTTCGCCGCACTGTTGCATCTTTATCTCTTTTCTATCGCTACTTCAGTGGCCACTGTTCCTCTGGACCGTCTGCTTGCATGCCTCCACCTCTGTGACGGGCATGTATCATCCATCTAGCAACAACCTCTCATCCATTTTCTGTCCAACATTCTAATGCAAAAGTTATCTGTTATTCGCAGTCCTTCATTTATGCAACTGGTCAACTCTGGAACTGTCTTCCTCTGTCTGTAATTCCTACTTCCTATGATCTCCAATCTTTCAAATGCAGGGTGTCCAGGCATCTTGAAATGAACGGATCTTGAATGTGGCTCTCTTTTGTATTGTTTTTGTTTTTTTCTTGGAAGGAACAGTTTGCAGGCCCATGGCCTTTGGTTCCTTCTTCCTTCATTAAAAAAGTAAATAAATAAATAAAAACTCTGGGCATAGACTTGGCATTTCATTCTCTGAGGCTTAGCAGTCCATTTATGGCCACTCTCATTCCTATGTCCTTTTTCCAATTTTTCAGGTGTGTAACTCTGTACAGAACCTGGACTTCATGGTTTTGGGCATAGATTTGATAGTCTGTTCCCTGCAGCCCAGCAGTCTTATGTACTACACACATTCTCATTTCCTTTTTTTATCGGTTTGTTAGGTATGCAGCTCTGTCCAGAACCAGGACTTCACAGTGATCGAGGACTACCTGATGGGTCTGAAGGCGCTTCTGTACCTGGGGGCACGGGAGACTACCAAGAACTGGGAAGGACAATCACCCCCGACACCAGTGCACCAGTTGGGCAAGCCTGTCACACTGCCCCATGACACCAATGGCAAGGTGAACACTGTTCCAAACCGCCCTGCCAAACCCTACCCTGAGCCACACTGCTTCACTGTACTCCATTCCCTGACCAGCCATGTCTTACCCTGTTATACCATCCCTACACTACCCTTTCTCACACTGTTAGGGGCTTCTGTGCCTTGCCCTGCCCTGTACTGCCCTGCCTTGTTGTGCCTTGCCCTGCCCTGTACTGCCCTGCCTTGTTGTGCCTTGCCCTGCCATATCCTGTCTCACCCATTTTATGGCCTGCCCTGCCTTTTTCCACCCTAGCCTCCTCTGCCATGCCCAGTTTTACCCTATCATAACCTACTCTGTACAGCCCTGCTTCACCCCACCTTACTTTATCCTGTCCACACCAACTCATTCCCTGTCCTGCTCTGTCTGACCTTGCCTTCCCTTTCCCATCTTTTCCTATAACATTGTGTTCTACATACCTCTCCCCACTCCTTCCTACCCACCTTTCCCGGCATGCGTTACATCCCTACCCCACGTGCGCTGCCTTCCGTGCCTTGCCCAATGTCCCTAACTGCCTTGTAGTATCAACAAACAAAATCACATCACCTCATATGCTTCCCCCTCCTTGGGTCTTTGAAAGTCAAGCTCGTGATTCAAAGCAGCTGACACATGACTCTGGTCTGTGGCCAGATAGTCATGAATGTCAGTTGCTGCAGATTTACCAGAATGACTGTCAAAGCTTGTGGAGGGAAAAAGCAAGAGACACAATAGAACTTTTGTCACATATATTGCATGACAGCACCATGGATAGGACAGGGTTAGGGCAGTGTGAGATGACCTGGAGGGCATACTAGAGAAAAGTAGGTGGGATGGAGTGGGAGGAGTAGGGCAGGTCAGAGTGTCACAAGGCAGAGCAAAGTATGATGAGATAGGTCTGGGCAGGGTGAGACAGGTTTCCTACTCTTAAATGATTTAGACCATGGTAACCAAGTCTCAGGCCCCTCTGTGCCCTATTACAAATAGTGTGAGATTGTCTGTTATAAAGTAAACTTTTTACTTTTAACTCTCTGCCTCTCCCAGGCTCTTATTCCATCTGTCTCTCCACCCTCACCCTGGCCATTACAGACACTGCCCAACTTTGGACCTTACAAGGCCGAGAAAGAGGCACTCATCACACTGCACAAGCAAGAAGCAGACCTTTTAGCTGGGTGGACTGCAGAGGAGAGTAAAGCAGCCGAAAGCCCCCGGTTTGGTGTGCCGTCACTGACTGAAATGATCGGCCGAGCCTTGCCCATGGTCGGCACATATGGTGAGCTTGACAACAAGCAGCAAAAAGTGGCACTTATTGATGAGGTGAGTGAAGACATTTTTTTGTTGTTAGGTCAACCAGCTTACAGGGTGTTACTCATGTTTTTCTCATATTTATAGACTGTAAAATTTCTGCAGTTTGCTATGGACTTAGTAGCCAAAAAAGACTGTCAATGGCAACTTATGACAATAACTACTGTATTACCATCTTGCAGGCAATGTGCATCAACTGTGGGAAGTGCTACATGACATGTAATGATTCCGGGTACCAGGCCATTACCTTTGATCCAGAGACACACTTGCCCCATGTGTCTGATGACTGCACTGGCTGTACTCTGTGTGTCTCTGTCTGTCCCATCATTGACTGTATCAGGTGCGTCTTTCCTGTTCCATTCATTGTTTTATCTTGCCTCTCTTCTTGATGTTGGTCTTGGAAGGAAAATAAATGCTAACTTCTGTACTCTGAAGATAGAAAACTACAGAATGAGGTGCAAAAAAAAAAAATGAAAATGGGAAAAAAAAGTGTGAAAATGTAATGGATGAGAATGGGAGAATACTCCTAAGACCAGATGAAAAGACTGTTTTGAAACAGTGATGAATGGAAGTAATGAGTGCAGCAGTCATAAACAGGTTTGACTTTGGAGTCACTGAGAAGGAATGTACCAGAAGTGAAGATTGTAGTGATGAGGATGGTGGGTGGGAAGGGAAGAGATGATGATGAGGATTACATACATCCATTCATTCATCATCTAATCCAGTGTCACCCCATGAGAAGCATAGGAGCCTGGGGACATGTTGGTCTTGACCAGCTTCACTCATTCCTGAGTGGCATTATGTGACCAATAAACCCCAATCGCCCCTTGGATATAAACCTGCACCAGCTCAATCTAATTGGAGCACTTTCATTACCCACTAAACCACCAGTTGCCATAATTTGGTTACAGTATATGTTTACCACCCAGCATAGTAAATGGTTTCCTGGTGTACAGAAAATCATTTAGCTTGTCACTCAGTGTAGAGTCACCCGTAAAAAGAAGGAAGAGGAAAGAATGAAGGAGAGAAGGACAGAAGAGGAAGGATGGAAAGAGGGAAGGAGGAGAGGAAAAGGCAAGCACCCGAGAGCAGTACTACATCAAGTGAGTGGATGGTGAGTGGCCCCACCTACCACCAATGGGGATTACGCAAATATAAAATAATGCAGCTAATAGAATGGAATTAAATGTTTGTTGTAGATATACCAAAGAGCTTGTATGAGTGGAGATATGCCAGTGAAATCTCAAAAGGGGTAAACTGGGACTAGCTGTTACCATTGGTGGAGTCAGTAGCTAGTTTATTCATTGACATGTCTTTTTGATAAGCAAACTGTAGCCAGATTTTCTTATTTGAAAACTACCAGCGTTTTTATCGGCCTAAAGGATACTGTATTTCTGTCTTACATTCAGAAATACACATTACATTTGGGTCATATGGTAAGAATAGTATTTAGGTCTTATATTAAGAATCAGAGATCTTATAATAAGAATCACATTTAACTCTTGCATACTGTTTCCTTGCCTCTAGAATGGTGGATCGAGATGGTCCTTACCTTCCAAAGCGAGGAATCCCACTGGACCTTGGAGTTATCCCTCGTATTGCAGCTGTGGCACCTGCTGAGCTTGTTTCATCATAAAACGGCCAGATGTGCTGAGACCAGTAATACTTTCACTTCCACACCGTGCCCACCCTACACACATTGGATGATGACATGACAAGGTTTAGGAACTCACAGCTGTATGCTTAAACATTATTTGGTGAAGTGGAAAGCATGTCACCAGTGTTTGATGATACAGTGCTGTATTTTCTGAAGCACTTGATACAAATTCTGGCCTGTCTGTATTGTTGCTGACTACACTCTTTAATGTGACATGTGACATGCAGGCTGGTCAGATCTTATTACTATAGGCTTTCCCTTAATGACAATCAATAATTGGGGGCTCCAACACTTTTGCACTCTCAGTTTTAAGCAAATGTCCCTTAGTCACAAAATTTTAGTAGTGAAATTGTTGATTCATCGTATGTGACAGTAGGTTTTAAGGCTCATTCTTTTATGCTTGGATGGCAAGGATTTCCAGTTGCTAAGTCAGATTATATTAGGCATTGTCCAGAATATCATATGAACGTGTGACACTACCAGTGAAGGGTTAAAGGAGTCTTTTGTCCACCCAAGTATTATCTTATAATTCCAATTTTTTTCTGAGCATGTACAAGAACATACATACCTTTCCATACTAGGAAAAATTTGTTATTAACAATTATATTGTATGGTAAGATGTTTTGTGGTAAACAATATTTTATATCTATAGAATCTGAGAATGCAATCTTGAATTACCCTTGGGTTTAAAGACTGCTGTCACTTCAGTTGGGTGAGGCAGTCACTACAACACAATCACTTCATCCAGCTCAGTCACAAGTATCTTAAGATGAGGTGACATTGACATCACCATCCCACAACCCTATTTCGATAGTTACCGATTACTGAAGTTACCAGTGTGTATAATAATTACTTACCAGTAGACGGTGTGTCTGGCATGAAGGGCTTCCCTAAATTTCATGTGTTTGCCTCTGTTTTTCATGACAGCTGAGGTAAAGATATACCCTACCTCTTACATACAGTATCAGATATGCCCTACCTCTTACATATAGTATCTTTCAGTGCAGTAAACAACTCTATATTGCTTTTTCAGTATTCTCTACAATGCAGAGTGGTGGCCAGTCTTCTGTGGTTAACTGGGTTCTTGTCCAAATGAGCAAGTGGTCAGCTACTGCTGCTTTGATGTAGAAATACCAGTTGCATCCCAACTTAGCTGTTTGACTGCTAGCTGTCTCTTGTGATGAATACAATTATTTAGGTACACAGGTCCTCCTTGCACCAGATACAACTGTTTGGAAACAGCCAGAATGAAATGAAAATAGTGTCATCATAGTAAAATCGAATGGAGCTTTGAGTGATGAGTTTTCCGTGAATGTTGGTGTGCATCAGGGGTCAGTTTTGAGTCCCTTGTTGTTTATCATGGTGCTTGAAGCCCTCTCACGTGACTTCAGAGATGGACTCCCATGGGAGATGCTGTATGCTGATGATTTGGTGTTGATTGCAGAGAATGAAAAGGAGGCGGAGGAAAGATTTAAGAAGTGGAGAGATGGTATGGGGTACAAGGGCTTAAGGGTAAATACAGATAAAACAAAAGTGATGATATCTAGGGTTGGTGGCAGTACAATCAGAGGAGAGGGAGAGTGGCCATGTGCAGTTTGCCACAAGGGTGTGGGAAGTAATTCCATCTTGTGTAGTGTTTGTGATAAGTGGGTGCACAAGAGATGTAGTGGTATTAGAGGTAGACTGCGAGATGATGCTGATTTCATGTGTGCGGCGTGTCGGGGAGAGTAGGTGGAGGTTGTTAGGCGTGAGAGGGTTGAACTTGCAGGTGAGTCTCTTGAGTGTGTGGAGGAGTTTCGTTATTTGGGAGACATGTTATGTGCCGGAGGTGGGGCTGGAGTTAGCTCGGTTGCTAGGGTAAGAAGTGGTTGGAAGAAGTTCAGGGAGCTGTTGCCTCTCCTGACATTGAGAGGACTCTTCTTATGTGCTAAGGGGTCTTTGTATGCAGCATGTGTTAGGAGTGTGATGCTGTTTGGTAGTGAGACCTCGGCAGTAAAGGAAGAGGATATTCACAGGTTTAAATGTACAGAAATGACAATGATTAGGTGGATGTGCAATGCATCCCTGCGTGCAAGGCCTGGGGGGGCTGGGTTTACGATGGAAGAGTTGAGAGGTTGGATGGGACTGGAGTGTATTGGTGTTGTGATGAGGAGAGGTAGGCTGAGGTGGTTTGGACATGTGGAGAGGATGGGGGATGATAAATGGGTACAGAGGGTGAGAGGTGTTAATAGTGGATGAGGGGTTGGGAGGGGTAGACCGAGAAAGACATGGGACGAGGTCATTAAATGTGACTTAAGGGTTAAAGGACTGAACAGGGAGGCTGCCAGGGATCGAGCAGCATGGAGAGCTGCCATTAGGTGACCAAGGCCGATGCATGCAAGCATGTTGGAGCCTTCAAAAATGAAACGAAACAAAATGAACTGTAGTTGTTTTGTTGTCCGAAGTGCTTACTTTTACCAAAAGTACGGGCAAGAAAAAATAACAGTGCTGTTTGATTTAATGGAAATTTTATTTATGAAACACAATTATCACGTTACTGATGTGGTGTATTGAAGTGTGTCTGTACTTGCTATCTTCTACCATACATACAGTATGGTTTGGTTTTATTATTGTGGCATTCACATTAGTTTGTTGTGGCTCCTTCTGTAGGTCTCTATAAGAAGTTTTTATCACCTTACATAAATGAGAGGCAAAGAATCTTATTATCTGAATAGCATTTGAGTTGGGGTGTCAGTATAGCACAGTATTATTTAATTCCTGGTTAGCTTCCATAAAAGTCTATCTATCTATCTATCTCTAGCCAAACGCCGTAACCCCTAGGATGGCTGTTTGACTTTGAGTTAGTTATTTTACGAGAAGGGACACTAATCATCTGTCAGCTCACTTGTTGACACATAGGGAAACTGTAGAAGTATGCATATCTTTAAATTCAGTATAGTGTTTTGGGGATATTTCAGTTTATTTACGCTTTTTCTGGAATGTACCATTAACATGGAGTAAGCATATTTCTGAAAATGGCACATTAATACTGTACAGTACTGTAGTTTCTTGTATGTTTCTGATGCTACCCATGTTAATATTAAAAAGACATGAATGCTGTACAAGAGAGTACCTGTGCCAAGGTGGAGAATGAGAGATTGACTAGGAGGGTGTGCTGTACTGTTACTGGTATGTGAGTGAGGTGAAATGGGAGAAAGGAAGTGGTGAGACCAAGGATGAGATGGAGGAATTGGATGGAGAGGTATATGAGTGAGGGTGGTGTTAGCTGGAGAGAGAGCAGCCTTATAGCAGAGGAAAGAGTAACATGGAGGTAATTCATTTGTGGCTACCCTTTCCAGGATTAAGGTATCAGACTACATGTAGGTAGGTAGCCAGATTGCTAGATAGACAGATAAAAAACAAAATAAATTGTTAAGGAAGGAAGTGGTAGAAAGTCTGTCTGGTTGCTTGTTCTCATAGTTTACACCCTCCCCCTTTTTTTTTTTTACTGCATAAAAATTCTAAGGAACAATTTGGTATGACTGAAAATATAGTGACAAGGGTGTTACTTAGTTAAAGTTGTTTCTTTATAAAATTGTTGATGAATTCACTCCTTAATTTTACTTTTGATTTTGCTCACAGTACTTGAAAATGTTGTTATGTATTCAGAAAGGAGTGTTATATTTTTCAGATCCCTAAACAGAGTATAAAAAGCATGTGTATCACTTAAAGCTGTTTCATTATGTAATCCATCTCTTTTACAGATGCAGTGCAGCACTGATTATAATGTTCTTCAGGAATGTTTGGTGTGGATGTATACAAGTATGAGTCTACAGGCATTCCTCATTATTTAAGATGTGTGCTGGAGAACTTCTATTTTAAATGAACAGCTTACTGATGAATTTCTGAACAAGCTTCAGCTTTTAAAGAAAAATTATGAATCTGAGGAACCTTGAGGATAAACAGGAGTAAATCCATCAACAATTAAATGAAAAAAATTAGAGAAGTACATACTGTATTGCATTTTCATATTTTTGAACGTATGAAGTGAAGCCATATAACCTCGGAGCAATTCACTGCATGTGTCTGATTAAGACTTGATGTATCATATAGATTTTGTTGAGGTTTTTGTTGAGGTTATACAGTAGTTTATTAACTGAAATACTTTGTTATGTGATCTGTATTCATAGTTTATTGTTCATAGCCAATCAGAATTTATTAAGGCAAAATATTATGATGTACTGTACTGTGAACCACAGCCAGTCTATCGTTGAGAAGCAATCAGAGTTTATGCTTTTTGAGAATGATATTTATATTTACAGTATATTGTCTCTATTGTGAGATAATGCATAACGAGCCATTCCATTAAGTAAGATTTTCTTTTAATTCAGGCATGTTATGAGTTCATGATTTTACCCTTCTATAATGAATTCTATGCTGTTCTGAATTTTTTACTGGTATTATTGAGTATGTCTTTTCTATCTTTTACTATGATTATGACCAGAATATTTCCAGTTGCCAGTTAGAATAAATGAACTTACAGAATTTTATTCCCTATTTACTATTGTACAGTTTTGTATAGAAAGATAGCTATTCCTGTTTTCATGTACTTGGGAATTTAATTATGAGGAGAGAATAGCCAGTGTAAATATTAAGAAATGTACAGGGTAAAGTACAGTATATGGCAGTAACATTTCCAGTCAATAAATTCAAAACTGTGGAACGATTTGTTTCCTTCTCCATGATAAGAGTGAATGGAGCTTTGAGTGATGAGTTTTCCGTGAATGTTGGTGTGCATTAGGGGTCAGTTTTGAGTCCCTTGTTGTTTATCATGGTGCCTGAAGCCCTCTCACGTGACTTCAGAGAGTGGTGGCTGAACAGGAAGCCGTAGATAGAGGCGTTAATGAACAGTATAGAGCCCTTAAGAACAACCTCTTGAGAGTTACTGATACAATATGCAGTTGGACAAGAGGCCCACCAAGACATAAAGTAACTTGGTGGTGGGATGAGGGTGTAGAAGCTGCAGTTAAGGAGAAAAGAAGGCTTTTCCGGGAATGGAAGAATGGTGGTAACAGGGAGGAGTACTTGGCTGCCAAGCGCAGGGCTAGAAGAGAGGTATACAGGGCGAAGTCTGAGTCACAGAGACTTTTACTTGATAATCTAGATCATGGAGAAAGGAAAAATATGATTTTTAGGGTGGCAAATCAGGTAAAGAGGGATAATCGGGACATTGTAGGTGGGCAGTGTGTGAAGAATGATGATGGAAGGGTGGTGGTGAGCAGTGAGGATATTAAAGATGCATGGAGAGAGTATTATAGCCGATTGTTGAATGACGAGTTTGATTGGGATAGAGAAGGTTTGGAGCCCGCTGATCCAGTGTTTGGCCCTTGGCCTTTGATTGACGCTACTACTGTGAGTGAGGCAATAGGCAGGATGCGGGTGGGGAAGGCGGCAGGTGTGTCTGGGTTGACTGCCGAAATGTTGAAGGCCTCAGGAGATACTGGGGTGAGGTTAGTCACTGACCTGATAAATAGGATTACATATGAGTGTGTTGTCCCAGATGATTGGCTGAGGAGTGTAATTGTAAATGTGTACAAGGGAAAGGGTGATGCCCTGGAAAGGGAAAATTACAGAGGTATAAAGCTTTTAGATCAGATAATGAAAGTAATGGAGAGAGTTCTAGAAGGTATGATTAGAGAAAGAGTGAATATAGATGAGATGCAGTTTGGGTTTATGCCAGGCAGGGGGACCACTGATGCCATATTCATTGTTCGACAGCTTCAGGAAAAATATATTGGAAAGAAAAGGGAATTGTATTTTGTTTTTGTTGATTTGGAAAAGGCCTTTGACAGAGTCCCTAGAGAGGTGGTGAAGTGGGCAATGAGAAAGCTAGGGTTGGAAGAGTGGCTGGTTAGGGTGGTGATGGCCATGTACATGGGTGCTCGCACCCAGGTAAGAGTGAATGGAGCTTTGAGTGATGAGTTTTCCATGAATGTTGGTGAGCATCAGGGGTCAGTTTTGAGTCCCTTGTTGTTTATCATGGTGCTTGAAGCCCTCTCACGTGACTTCAGAGATGGACTCCCATGGGAGATGTTGTATGCTGATGATTTGGTGTTGATTGCAGAGAATGAAAAGGAGGCGGAGGAAAGATTTAAGAAGTGGAGAGATGGTATGGGGCACAAGGGCTTGAGGGTGAATACAGATAAAACAAAAGTGATGATATCTAGGGTTGGTGGCAGTACAATCAGAAAAGAGGGAGAGTGGCCATGTGCAGTTTGCCACAAGGGTGTGGGAAGCAATTCCATCTTGTGTAGTGTTTGTGATAAGTGGGTGCACAAGAGATGTAGTGGTATTAGAGGTAGACTGTGAGATGATGCTGATTTCATGTGTGTGGCGTGTTGGGGAGAGCAGGTGGAGATTGTTAGGCGTGAGAGGGATGAACTTGCAGGTGAGTCTCTTGAGTGTGTGGAGGAGTTTTGTTATTTGGGAGACATGTTATGTGCCGGAGGTGGGGCTGGAGTTAGCTCGGTTGCTAGGGTGAGAAGTGGTTGGAAGAAGTTCAGGGAGCTGTTGCCTCTCCTGACATTGAGAGGACTCTCTTTACGTGCTAAGGGGTCGTTGTATGCAGCATGTGTTAGGAGTGTGATGCTGTTTGGTAGTGAGACCTGGGCAGTGAAGGAAGAGGATATTCGCAGGTTTAAACGTACAGAAATGACAATGATTAGGTGGATATGCAGTGCGTCCCTGCGTGCAAGGCCTGGGGGGGCTGGGTTTATGATGGAAGAGTTGAGAGTTAGGATGGGACTGGAATGTATTGGTGTTGTGATGAGATGTAGGCTGAGGTGGTTTGGACATGTGGAGAGGATGCGGGATGATAATTGGGTACAGAGGGTGAGAGGTGTTAATATTGGGGGAGGGGTTGGGAGGGGTAGACCGAGAAAGACATGGGACGAGGTCATTAAGTGTGACTTAAGGGTTAGGGACTGAACAGGGAGGCTGCCAGAGATCGAGCAGTGTGGAGAGCCGCCATTAGGTGACCAAGGCCGACGCATGCAAGCATGTTGGAGCCTTCAAAAACGAAACGAGAAACGAAACGATGATTAGTGTGAGGTAGAGCCATTTTGTTGTCAGCTTAGAAGCCTCTGTAGCACCTCTTCCTTACCTATTAGTTTTGCCTTTGGTACATTTATGTCTGTGATTTCTGTGTAGCCTTTAAGCAGTGTGGTTTGAATGGATGATACTGTAACTGTAAATAAAAGTAAAAATTGGTGATTGTTGAGAGAGAAGATGAATCACAGTTGATGTGCTGGTGAATGGAGACTTGAATTCTTGGGAGAGTTAATAAGCAACTCGGTGCAATAACAGAAAAGACATAAATGTGCAAAAGAAGTTAAACAAAAAAAGTGGCTCAAGAAAGATAAGTTATGTGGGCTATGAGCCTTTGATACAAAACAGAGGACTGAGTCATGAAGATACTGTACTGTATGTTGGTGCCAACACTAATGTGTGGTTGTGAGACTTTAGTGTGGTATGGCTGTGAGAACTCAAGAATGAGAGATGTGGAAATGGAACTGGTTTGGATGAAGCAGAAAATTGCTAGTACTGTGTGGCAATATCTAATAGTTCCAGTGCCTAACAGTAATATGACATTAATGTCACTGACACTGATACTCATGGTGAAAGGTTGGGTATCTGCATTGTTAACCCGCCCAGTCCCCACGTACGATGCATGTTGCAACTTTTTTTCACGCTGAGACGCAACGATGTGCATCGTAAGTTCTGCAATTGAAAGGCTCGTCGTTTGCACATTTTTCAAGTTTCACGGGAGATTTTTGGTAGGCATATGTGGGAGACCGTCCTCTACCCACAGCCAGGCGACGACACTGCCTGACCCTGTTTAACCCCCCACCTCGGGGGGTGCGACATTTTCTCGCAACTCACCTGTTATCAGTGACCTGGTCAGTAAAGACACGTAGCACCACGGTCTCTCCGACGACGAAATTCAAGGCGAAAGTGATTCCCGACGTGGAGGACAAAGATTACGTGGCACCAGAGTTATTCATGAACAGAAGTAAAGAGGAGGTAACTTCGTCAAGGCAGGTGCGGTATGTTGATGTGTTTGGTGAGTGAACAACGCTTATATCGCCTATATTATTGTTTGAAAGTTAGTATACTCTTGTACTACATATAAATTCGTACCAAATAAATAAATATATACTACGCTGTGTGGCTTTGGCTAAGTGTCCCTTTCATAGGCAGCATCTTTTATGGAGTGCAGATTCATAGAAAACGGTAGCTAGGGGGTCTCACCTGTTTAGGGTATTTTTCACCAGGTGAGCGTTTTCTCACTGAATTCTCGATGTTTCTCACCAGAAGCGGAGGTTTCAGCCCAAAAGAAAAGAAAAATCGAAAATTGGTCGGGTTCTGTGGGTGGGTTGGGTAAAAAAGTGATCGGTACGGGGCGGGTGATCTCCAGGTGTTAACCATCAGCTTCTAAAAGTCTATGGAAGTAATACAACTGTGAGGATTGTGATCTCACCACATGCAAAAGTAGCACCTCACTTTGATGTACACTGAAGGGGTTAAGGGTTGTTGTGGAAGGTAGTGACAGCCAGTGAGAGAGTGAAGCATGATGGTGGGGGAGTGGTTGGTAGGGTAAGAAATTCTGGAGTAAAAATGACAAAGCTGGGTTAATCAGAGAGCTTAGGAGTGGCGTAAGGGTCTGGTGGGAATAGAGAAGGTGAGAATGAAAGATAATGCAGAGAGTGAAGCAGAATAAATTATGGACGAAGAGGTGACAAGGACTGTGTGTGAAGCATCTTAAGGGGAAGGGTTGGTGGGAGTTCATGCAATGGAGGCTTTTGTTTGGATATCAGGTAAGTCTCCAAATTAGCAGGTAGCAGTTGAGTCAAGATCCTCCTCCATGGTCTTGTGATCTTAAAGAATGAAGGGATGTCTAATCTTGAGAAGAAACACACCGACTAGGAGGAGGAGACCACATTTTCTCTCCAATCAAAATGTCAACTTGGGGAAGGCTGAGGGAGTGAGGAGATTGTGGTATCCCTGTGTCTCCATTCTATCTCCTGTTTAATTTGTATTTGCATCAAAGCCTGGATCTATACTCATTTTACTCCAACTTGGCAAAAAATTACATCTTTCCAAAACCTTCAATTCTGAGCTGTAGCAATAGATTAGCATTAGAATTTGGTGCTAGTCACAAAGAAGTGTTATGGAAAGGATGTAGAGCCATAGTACTGTATTATCTTTTTGCCACTGAGCTATGTGGAATAAGCTGCAAAAAGGAAAAACTGGACCAAGTAAAGGTGGATAGAGTGACAGTTTTATGGAAACTGAAATGTCCAGTTGGGTTACAGAGTTAAAGGAATGTGTGTGTGTGTGTGTGTGTGTGTGTGGGTGTGTGTGTATATATAA
>JAGKTI010001637.1:49013-59595 GCA_018397915.1 Birgus latro | reverse complement strand
GTATGTGTGGAGTTCGGTGAGGGGTCCATATGTAAAGTCTGGAATGGGTTCCTAGCATGAAGTTTCGGAAGGAGTCTGTGTGTGGAATTTGGGGTTGGTGTGGAGCTCATGTTTTGGGTGTGGAATTGTAGTTTTTCGCATGCTTCTCGATATTTGTCTTTTGCATTGACTTGTGCGGATTTTCTTTCATGGGTGTGAGTTGCAGGGCGGCATGATGGAGACGAGTGGCGTGGGAGCCGCCGTTTTTGGTTTCAGTGCTGGAGAGGGCTACCACCACCACCACCACAGCTACCAGCCTACCACCATCTCACCTACCACAGCCATAAACATCCATGCCTTTGCCACGCTGCTATCGTTAGACGGCGCATTTCAGATTTGGTGAGTGTGCCATAAACATTTCGGTCCATTTTTTTTTTTTTTGCTTGCTGCTTCCATATAGCTTTATGTAGCTTGAGAGAGGCTTTTTAATGGGGTAGGTATATTAACTTTCACCGTTATATTCTAAAAATCATTTGGTTTAGCGAGATTTTCACCTGACAAGCCCTAGCCCCATTTCAGTTACTTGATGGCAAAGTGCAGTCAGGGTGGAAGGGTAATTTTGACTGTTTCCTTTTACCAGTGACTGAGTAACTGTTTCCCCTTTGCAAGTGACTGAATAATTTTCCTTCTGCCAGTAACTCAATAACTGTTCTCCTATGCCAGTGACTGAATAATTTTCCTTTTACCAGTGACTGTAAATAGTTTTCTTCTGCCAGTGACAGTCTTTTAAATGAGTGTCCAGGCATTTTTCAGTGAATGGATCTCGGCTTTGTTAAATTTTTGTTTGGTAAGATTTTTTTTACTGTACAGCTTTCTTTCATATAACAGACTTTAAAATAGTCTCTAGGATTACTTTTTTAAGTATTTAAACACATCTTGAAGTATACAGTGCAATAGTTAGATATAGGTAGATATTGACAGATATAAAGCACCCGGAGTATGGGAGATTATCTACAGGTGTATTAGCAATGTTTACAGTTTTTGACTTCAGTTAGAAAAATGTTCTGACAAACCTATTTTATAAATATGAAACCAACCTGTAATTGGCCATCATCGTAGTCATCGTTGTTAAGTGGGTTAAGGTGGTCCCATTGATGTTTGGAATTTGTTAGGTGGGTGTTTGGTACTGTATTATTTACTGTAGATACTTGGTGTTCTAGTGGGGTAAGGTGGTCTAGCTAAATGTGCTTTGGAATATTGTCTTTTTTCTTTAGGTACGGAATTTAAATGTCTAATCCTTAGGGGCTCCAGTTGGCAGGTGTTTGAAAGTTAGGTGTGCTAGTGTGTATTTAGGTTGTTAGTATGTTTAGGTGTCTTGTGGTTTAGTGGGTTGAGGTGCCTGGTGATGTAGAGGGTTAGGGTGCATTGACGTAGGTGCCTCGTGGTCCGTGGGTCGAGGTGCTTGGTAGCTCAGTGGGTTAGGGTGCCTGGTGGCACAGGGGGTTAGGGTGCCTGGTGGCTCAATGGGTTAGGCTGCCTAGTGGCCCAGTGGGTTAGGGTGCCTAGTGGTCCAGTGGGTTAGGGTGCCTGGTGGCCCGGTGGGTTAGGCTTCCTAGTGGCCCAGTAGGTTAGGGTGCCTGGTGGCCCAGTGGTTTGAGATGCTTGGTGGTCGAGTGGGCTGAGGTGTCTGGTGGTGTAGTGGGTTTGGGTGCCTGGTGCCTCAGCAATCATAGTTTGGTATTTGTTTTGGGAGTGATCCAGTTCCATCAGATGAAAACAAACCAGCTAATGTTTTTTTAACATATTTGCAGGAGGCGAGATGACTTTTGTGAAGATGGTTGGAGATCATCCCAGCTGTATATAAGAAAAGGCCTTGTGTTCCAAGAAGATGGTAATGTGTTAAAACTGCATCCCTTTTCGCTTTAACTTGGCCTAAAGTTACCATCTTTGAATCTTAAATGGTTGGCTATAACAGTAGATTAAAATTAGTGATGCTAGTACCAAGTTGAACTGTTGCTGTCTTTTTGCTGCTGAACTAAGAAGTAAGCTACCATAGGATAAATATTGGCCAAGTTAAGGTGAAAGAATTATAGTTGTATATACAGAGTCCTCGTTTATGTACTAGCCATGGAAAGTGCTGTGGAAGTTACGATGAGAGAACTATAACTGAATATAGTGTAAGTCCCAGTCTACCTATTTTTTTTTTTTAAATTCCAAGTAGTTTACTCATCGTCCCCAGACTCGTTTTTGTGCTTGTCATGAAGTGCAGGATTATTTTGGCCCCAGGCTTATCTGGACCTGAACATGGTGGTCTGTAGTCCACCATTAGCCTTAGGGAGGATTGGAGAGTATAGTTATGACGAGTAACCAGAGACACTAGTGAAGCCAATCCTCTCCAGTGCATAGATAGTGGGTTTATATGACTTGCAACCAAGGAGACTGTTGTCCATCATTATCCTTCGGGAGGATAGGGAGGTATATGACTAATAACCAAGGAGACTCATAGACATAGTGCGTTAATATGACTAGTAACCAAGGTGACTTCTGTAGTTCACCATTATCAATAAGGAGGATAGGAAAGGAACTGAGGAATGCTTTGTTTAATGGGACTGTGAATTGAAGGATTAGATGTTGATCAACTTCAGTATCTCTGGCCAAGCAAACCCATAAGCCACAGATAAATGACAGCCCCTTGCAGGGCCACCCCACTCAGTGCACTAATGTTCCCTTGCGGCTGACAGCTCCCTCCAACAGCGTGGTGTGGGGAAAAGTGTGTAGGTTTTGTTCTTGGATGGATGCTGCATTTGCATCTCTCCACAAAGTTAGCAGGGACACCATAGTAGGTACCACATCATCCCGGTATCTGGTTATATGGTTACCACCCAACATTGTAAATGGTTTACTGGCCTGCAGGAAAATATTAGGTTTGGCACTCAGTGTAGAATCACCCGAAGTGGAAGAAATAGAAATAGAAGCTAAATGAAGGAAAGGGAGGACAGACACAGATTGACAGAGGTCAAGGAAGAAGTAGGCAGTACTACAACGAGTAGATGATGGTTGCCACCACCCACCACATGAGGGACTAGTAACCAAGAAGACTCATGAAGGCGACCTCCTTCATTGCCTATAAAGTTTCATTGTTATAGCATGTTTTCAAACCTGACAGATCCCTATTCCCTTTTGTCTCGGTTGATGGCAGTGTGTAGTCAGACTGGAGAATTGATATGACGAGTAAACAAACGTGATGATATCTAGGGCTGGTGGTGGTGCTGTTAAAGCAGAGAGAGAGAGAGAGAGAGAGAGAGAGAGTGGCCATGCGCGGTTTGCCACAGGGGTGTGAGAATTAGCTCCATCTTGTGCAGTGTATGTGATAAGTGGGTGTATAGGACATAGTGTATTAAAAGCAGGGTGCGAGAAATTGCTGATTTCATGTGTGCAGTGTCAGGGAGAGCATGTAGAGATTGTCAGGTGTGAGTGGATTGACCTTGCTAGTGAGTCTCGAGTGTGTGGAAGATTGCTACTTGGGGGACATGTGCTGGGGGTGAGGCAGGAGTGTGGCAAGGGTATGTGGTTGGAGGAAGTTCAAGGTACTGTTGCCTCTCCTGACACAGAGGGCTCTCCCTCCGTGCTAAGGGATATTTGTATATGGCTTGTGTTAGGAGTGTAATGCTGCATGGTAGTGAAACCTGGTTAACGAAGGAAGAGGATATTCGTATGCTTAGACAGAAATGATTAGATTTGTGTGTAGCGCATCCTTGAATGACGCCTTGGGGGGAGGGTTAGGACTATGAGGAGCTGAGAGGAAGGATGGGACTTGAAAGTATTGTGATGAGGAGGGGTAGATCGAGATGGTTTGAGCTTGTGGAGAGGATGAAAGATTACAAATGGGTGTAGAGAGTAAGAGGTGTGAATGTTGGAGTTGAGAGGCAGAAAACAAAAAGAAGATTCAAGAGTGAGATCTCAGGGAGAAGATACTGAAGAGGGAGACTGCCAGAGATCGAATAGCGTGGAGCATTGCCTTTAGGTGACCAAGGCCGACGCATGCAAGCAGGCGTCGGCCATTATAAGCAATACGAAATGAAGTTACCAAGGAGACAAATTAGTACCTCATAACTAAGGATCTAGCAATGCAGCTCCCCCCTCCCCCCACCTTTTTTTGGCCAGTTCTGTCGGTTGAAAGGTGTATCCATAAAGCCTATTAAGCAGGGTACAAAATTTTCATTACCAGTTGGATGGAAGGAATATATTTAGGCCATACTTCTGACTTTAAATGAGGACATCTGTATATGCACTATGTATGTATTCGTGGATGAGGGAGGATTTCTTGGGCATTCAGTCAGACCACAAGAATTTTCGCCAGTTGTTCACTCGTGTTAGATATTAGTATACTGCGGCCCTCATGATCCCACGTCCATTTCTTGCATATTTATGTACTAACCATGCAATATATTCTTTACTCCAATAAATGATTGTTTTATATAAATGTTTTAATATTTTCTATAGTGGAGTATATTTTTTGCCTTAAAGACTTTTTGTAATATGAAAAACAGAATCTGACAAGGCAGTAGCAGAATTCCCTATATTTTGCCGATGAGTGAAGTATTTTCGACTCATAATCAAAATACAAAACACGTTGACCCAAGAACTGCACATAAAAAAAAAAAATCCATGCTTCTGGTGCGAACAAAAAATTATTTGAAACTTCTCGACATTTTGCTTAGTGGTGCATAGCGATGCAACGTGCCAGTTTTTATTCCCTGTGTCTACAACTGTTGCATCTTTATCTCGTTTCTATCGCTACGTCAATGATCACTGCTCCTCTGAAGTGTCTGCTTGCATCCCTCCGCCACTCTGGCGGGTGCGTGGCACCCGTCTAGCAGCAAACTCTCGTCCCATTCCTGTCAGACTCTGTAATGCAAGAGTTAACCGTTACTCCCAATCATTCGTGTATGCAACAGAAACTCTGAAACTTCCTCTTTATATCCTAAAGCCTATGACCCTCCAGTTTTTAAAGCGCAGTGTCCAGACGTCGTGAAATTAGCGGATCTTGAATTTGGCTCTTCGATTTTTATTTTCTGTTGTAGGGAACAATCTTTCAGGTACTCTAGCGTTTGGTTCAATTTTCCCTGCATTAAAAAGATATTTTTTAAGTCTAAATCTTTTTGGGAACATTGCCTAAAAATTAGCTGCTATAGTGTTCATCTGTTTCGTTTGACTTAAGACCAGTTGCATGTATGAAATGGCTGGGTAGGCCAGGAACTGCATACTGATTTTATATATACTTTGTTATTAGTTGCCTACTTTTCCTCGGACCATGAGCGATAAATTTAAATTTCAGACCGTCTCGGTTAAGATGCATGTCTAGGCTTATTATATGGTCCACAAATTAATAAGTAATGATTGTAAACTAGGAGGCTGTCCATAAGAGCATAGGTAACTGTGCATTTTTTCCAAGGTTTTTCAAGGGAAGAAAGTCTTAAGGGCAAAAAATGTTACTTGTTAAATATATAACTTGTGGCCTTGTTTAATTCTCGCTGGAGTGATTTTTTTTTTTTTTCAGGACGCTGTGTTAATGTTAGATACGTTATGCCAGCATTTCACATGAGTCTAGTCAGAAATGATAGGTGATTGTGTTGTCATTTGCTCCAAAAATTAGGACTGGGAGACCGAGAATGAGATGGAGGGGTAGTGTGGAGAGGATGGAGAATGAGAGAATTAACTAGGAGAGAGGATGTGAGGGAGGTGGAGGGGGAGACAGAGGATGGGATGGAAGGATAGAGAGGTATGCGAGAGAGGATGGTGTAAGTGGGGGGATGGAGAATGAGACTAACTAGGAATGTGAGTGAGTGAGGTGGAGGTGGGGGACGAGGATGAGATGGAGGGATGGAGTGGAGAGGTATATGCGAGAGAGAGAGAGAGGGGTGTAAGTTGGGGGAATGTAGAGTAGGAGATTAACTAGGAGAGTGAGAGTGAAGGGATGGAATGGAGAAAGGGGTGTAAGTTTGGGGGGAGAGTGTATGTGAGTGAGGTGGAGACCGAGGATGAGATGGAGGGATGGAATAGAGATGTCTATGAGGGAGGGGGATGGAGAGTAAGAGTCTAAGAATGCATGTGAGTGAGGAGGAGGGATGGAGTAGTGAAAGGGGGGGAGGGGGTATAAGTCGGGGGAAGGGCAGTGAAATGACAGAGGATAGGGCAACATGGAGGTGATTTATTTGTGGTCACCTCTTATGGGATTAAGGCGTCTGGCAATAGATATAGCTTGTCGACATCTTCACATTGTTACATTGATATGGCCATGAGTTATATATTTTGAGATTTATTTCTTTGAGATTATACTCTGAACATTAACTTGGCCTAAAATTTTCATCTTTCCAGCCAGAATTAAGAGTTGTAACAGTAGATTCTTATAACATGATGCTAGTCACAAATATGAAAAAGATTCTGAGCCGTAGCATTGCCTTTCTGCCTCTAATTATGTGACAGCTGGAAAAGAATGAAAAATTGGGCAAAGTTACAGTGAAGAGTATAAAATTACGCTCAGTGGAATAATGTTGTTGGGTACTTAACATGCATCACAACCAGTGCATTTTAATATCTTTTAACGCTCTTCAGTTCCATGGTCTGTTCATTGTTGCTGCTGCCATACAGTTTTATTCAGCTTATGATTTTTCGTACCATCCCTGCCCTCCCATATCTGCCCTACCTCACCAGTATGAGAAGTCACCCCCTTGCTATACCCAGCCATGCCCTGCCCTACTCTTGCAGTATGATAAATAACCCCCTTAAGCTGAATAAAATAGTGTGGAGTCAGCAGTAATGAAACGTCTTAGTACTGAATGGGTTTACTGGCCCTACTCAGTCGTTTGATATGGGAATAAATAGTCCTGGAATTGTGGCATGTTATATGAGTGCAATTTTTGTGTTCGAAAATATTTTGTACCGATCTTTAACATGCATTAATGCAACACACGCACCATGGTAGCACAGTGTGTTTAGCAAATGCATGTTAACACAGCCCTTCTCATCCTTTGTTGATTGCCATGTTTATTTGTATAGCTCTGCCTGGCTTTAGCTGGGCAGAGCAATACAAGACATGGCATATACAAAGTGATGAGTTGGGCACGCTCTTGGAGGCATAAAAGTCAGGGGCACCGAACCTATCTCGATAAATCGGCCACGAAAATACGGACTGGCAACCCCTTGGGTTACCAGTCCGTATTTCTCTGGCCGATTTATCGAGATAGTTTATTTTTTGAACTCCACGACTCTTGTATATACTGTACATTGTGGAAATAAAACCATGTCTTTTTACAATGTCTTTATTATATACCTTTTTTTGTACATATTACATATTTCAATGTGGACTTTGAAAATATCAGAAAAAGAAAAATAATACATATGAAAATATCAGAAAAAGAAAAATAACAATAGACATGAATGGTACGAAGGAGAGATCACTTCGTACCATATATAGAGAAGCTGATTCTGAGTGGACATGAGGAAGGATAACTAGGAACTTTGAAAATATTTTGGACTTAAAAAAATTACTTATAAAAAATTACTTACAAAAAAAAAAACGACTTATGGACTTAGACAAATATCAGCAACACGACTTATGGACTTGGAAAAATATGGACTTGGAAAAATATCAGCAACACGACTTATGGACTTGGAAAAATATCAGCATTCAGAAAACATGAAACAGGACTTATGAACAAACAAAAGCTGAGCATAAACATATATTCAGAAAAGATACAATTCTGCTTGTGGTTTGACAATTTTAAGAGCTATGAAAATTATAATAGAAACATATATAATAAAACTAAACAAATTACACAAGAGGTACAACAAGGGAGGAAAGAAGAGAGCAGACAAGAGTAGGGCAAGAGCAGAGACTAGCAGGACATGGGTGCAGGACAAGTCAGGGCCAGGAGAGTATGGAAGGGATGGCAGGACAGGTAAAACACAGCATATGGACAGGGTCGACAAGACGGGACAGGGGTGGCAAGAACAGGCATTGATGGCATGGCAGGGCACGGAAGTGGACGGCAAGGATGCAATAAGGGGCTGAGCAGAGGACAAGGCAGAGCAGAGGACAAGGCAGGGCAGAAGACTGGGAAGGGAAAAGGGCAGGACAGGAAAGAGCAGGGTGGTGGTCGTGGTAGGGTGGGTGGTGGTGGTGGTGGTAGGGACGTTGGATGGGTGGCATGGTGAGGAAGAAGAGGAAAGGAAGAAGAGGAAAGGAGGAGGAGGAGGAAGAAAAAGAACAAGGAGGAGGAGGAGAAGAGGGAGTGGATGGAAGGAGGGAACCAAAGACAATAAATAACGATAAACATGTGAAATACCAAAACACAGAAAATAACAAATCTTTCTAACCGCAGTATAATGCCAACAAGCGGTATAATTAAAGTTTAAGTTTCAGAAATTGCTTGTTAGAGTAATAATAATAATAATAACTCGATGCAAAACCCGTATCAGTAATTCCTCATTTAAGATACGTTCACTAAGCACAGTTTCTCTCTCAATCTATCAGTCAAAATACGATCACTTATCACATAATATACTTCTTAATCTCAAGTGCATGCTATGAAAGATGAAGATTAATTGATCTAAAAATACTACTACTGTAATTTAAATCTCAAGTGCATGCTCTGAAAGATGAAGATTAACTAATCTAGAAATATTACTACTGTAATTTAAATTTAACATTAATATATATCTTGATAGTTGCCGTCTTGAATATGATCCTTAAGTACTTGAAAACAAATCAATCCTGCTGGGACCTAATCCTTATTTCAAGCAATGTTCACCTATCAACAATTTACAGGAATATACATACATTTTTAAACGAGAAATTACGTTTGCTGGCATTATACACAAATGATACAATTTTAGATATATTGTAATAGTGTGGAAAACGTGCCATTAGATCTCAGATAAATGTGTTTAAATATTTCAGTCCTATGTATACATATACCGAGGTGCTGCAATAACTTGAATTCAGTGCATGATGGGACTGTGCAAGTTGTTTGGTATTTTCATATTGTTCATATCGTATCATTTATAAGGGCTCCAACATGCATGTGTCAGCCTTGATCACCTAATGGTGGCTGTCCATGCTGCTCGATCTCTGGCAGCCACTCTTTGACCTCTCGTCCCAGGTACATTTTAGTCTGACTCTCGCAACTCTATCCTCGATGTTCACACTTCTCACCTTTCACACCCAATTGTTATATAAATGTGGTGCTGGGGAGACACCTTCATGTGGTGGCACTGATATAACCAGGCCATGTCCAGTGAAAAGGACCAGATGCTCACTCACTGATCATTTAAGCCTCTGGAATCTCGACAGCTTAACAGGTCTAACTATCTGCACATATTTTTCTCTACTCTGCTTCGTGATTATCTACTCCAAGACTTTCCCATTCAAGATCAACACCAATGCAATAATAGCTGGTGTTCTCAATGCAAAGTTCCCTTGTGGCTAAACACACAGACATGGAACAACAAAGGAACCATCAGTCTAGAAAAACATGAACACGTGAACATCGAAAACAACCACCACACCCCAACAAGACCTTCACACAGACTTATGACGCTGCAGCCTCCTCAGCCTCACTATGTATCTCTTCACAGTAAGTTATTTCATTTTTATATGACAGAGCTAAACCAATCCCACTACTTGCATAAAACTTAATGAACCTCAGTTACAAGTCAGGAATAAGTCTCCTTGGTTACTAGTTAAACTGACCCACCAGTCTAAATCCACTTTGTCACCGGAAAATAAATGCATTATGACCATTCAAACCACAATGGAAATAGTGCTAGATCTGTCATTTGACCACTGTCCCAAATTAATTAACAAGCAACCGACATCCATATGAAATGTGAATGGAACTGTATTATGAAATGCATATAATTATCATGTCCTTTTTTGTGTGCTTTATTTTTGCTCTTTCCCCTTTTCTATCTATCTATCTATCTATTGCCAGACGCCTCAATCCCGAACGGGGTGGCCACAAACAAATCGCCTCCATGTCACTCTGTCCCCTGCCATTTCACTACCACGCTCCCAACTCACACCCCCCTCTCTCATATACCTCTCCACTCCATCCCTCCATCTCATCCTCGGCCTCCCCCTCCCTCTCGCCCCCTCCACCTCACTCACATACACTCTCCTCGTCAATCTTTCACTCTCCATCCTCTCCACATGCCCAAACCACCTTAACGTGTTTCTCCTAACGCTTCCCATCACGTCCTCAACCACACCACAACGCTCCTTCACTTCCTCATTTGTTAGTCTGTCTCTCCATGTGACTCCACATGCTCCTCTCAAATAACTCATTTCCACTGCTCTCACTCTTGACTTCTGTCCTTCCAACAGGGTCCAAGCTTCACTTCCATATGTCAGAGTTGGTATCACAATACTGTCATGTAACAACTTTTTCACTTCCATGCTCACCTCCCTGTTTCTTATCACTGCTTTCAACGAACCAGCAACCTTCCTTCCCTGCTGTACCCTTTCGAGCACTTCACCCTCCAGACTACCATCCTTACTCATCACACTGCCCAAGTACTTAAATTCACTCACATTCTCCAT
>JAGKTI010001637.1:29272-44414 GCA_018397915.1 Birgus latro | reverse complement strand
TGGTGGTAGTGGTAATGGTGGTGGTGGTTTGGTGGTAGTGGTAATGGTGGTGGTGGTTTGATGCTCGTGGTGGTTTGGTGGTGGTTTGGTGGTGGTGGTGGTTTGATGCTCGTGGTGGTGGTTTGATGCTCGTGATGGTTTGGTGGTGGTGGTGGTTTTGTGGTTATGGTGGTGATGATGGTTTGGTGGTAGTGGTGGTGGTCTGGTGGTAGTGACAGTGATGGTGGTTGTTTGGTGTGGTGATCTGGTGGTGATGGTGTTTTGGCAGTTGTGCTAGTGGTGATGATGGCCTGGTAGAGATGGTGATGGTTTGGTGTTAGTGCTGGCGATTGTGGTGGTTAGCTGGTTGGTGATGGGCCAAGTGGTACTGCTATTGCTGGCAGTGATGGTTATGGTGTGGTAAACGTGACTGTTGTGGTAGTTGTGGTGGTGGTACAAGATAGAATTGACGGCTGTGGTGTTGATAGTAGTTTTCTCGAGATCTTCCTTCCTCCTAGTCCTCCAGCAGTTGTCGATTCAAAATATTCTGAAAAAAAAAGGGCTGAATCAATATTGGAATTCTGCCTCTCAGTAGCAGAATATTAAACCTGTCTATCTATCTATTGCCAGACGCCTCAATCCCGGACGGGGTGGCCACAAACAAATCGCCTCCATGTCACTCTCCCCCGCCATTTCACTGCCCTGCTCCCAGCTCACACCCCCCTCTCTCATATACCTCCCCACTCCATCACTCCACCTCATCCTCGGCCTCTCCCTCCCTCTCCTCCCCTCCACCTCACTCACATACACTCTCCTCGTCAGTCTCTCACTCCCCATCCTCTCCACATGCCCAAACCACCTTAACATGTTTCTCCTAACACTTCCTATCACGTCCACATCCACACCGCAACGCTCCATCATTTCCTCATTTGTTAGTCTGTCTCTCCATGTGACTCCACATGCTCCTCTCAAATAACTAATTTCCACTGCTCTCACTCTTGACTTCTGTCGCTCCAACAGGGTCCAAGCTTCACTTCCATATGTTAGAGTTGGTATCACAATACTGTCATGTAGCACTTTTTCACTTCCATGCTCGCTTCCCTGTTTCTTATCACTGCTTTCAAGGAACCAGCAACCTTCCTTCCCTGCTGCACTCTTTCAAGCACTTCACCGTCCAGACTTCCATCCTTACTCATCACACTACCCAAGCACTTAAGTGCACTCACATTCTCCTTATCCTCCCCATCCAATCTCATTGTACATTCACTGACTTCACTTCTCTCGAAGACCACTTCACAAAAATTCTCGGTTTCTAGTACTTCAGCTCCCAAGCATCCGGTAACTTAATAAAAATTGATTGTCTGCCTTAAGTAAAGAATTATCTGCTTGAAATATATCCCATCATAGTGTAAGGCATCATAAATTATCACAAGTAATGCAAAAGTGAGCGTATTATTGGTGAATACTAGGGCCAACTTACCCCTACTCTTTACACACGTATCCCCTCCGTCTCACGTCCGCTGGCCAACTGAGCCGGCTCGGACAGCTACAGAGGTTCAGAAGATTCGAAGCTGGATGGTAGATTTAGCGATGGAGAGTTCGAACAGATGATTATGAAACAGGGTAGTTGAAACACATTTAACGGATAACTTTAGGAAATTGATAAACTCAACGGTTCTTTTGATTATTACTCAGTTGGTGTACTTCTAACTGGAATACAGTGGGTTGACGGAAAAAAAAAACTAAAACAGATGCTTATTTCATCTCACCATTTTCATATTTGTTCTACTCATCTATCTATTAACCTTCCATCAACCCATCTACTTTCGTAAATATCCACGCACCTGTTTACATCCATTTACCCTTACACATACTTTGATATCACCACAAAAGCTCTTTTCAGCATTCTACCTATAATATGCATACATACGTACATAAGCATTACGATGTCAGCAACAGCCAGTTTCAAATTACCCCAACCGTAGTCCAGAATATTTAACACTATGTACCTAGTAGCCTACTGATATTCCCAATGGCACTACATGACTGAAAACGCTGAAGAAATGTTACAGGAGGCAGACTTGAAAAAGACCTGGGACCAGGGTCCGTATTCATGTCGCTTAAGGAGGTTATGTATCAGCTATTCCTTAGCAATTTATTTTTGGAAATGACTGCTTAATGTCTTTCTGTATATTATTTATGCAGAGTATGTTGGGTTTATATAACAGAAGAGGGCAGTATGGTATAATAACCAAAATAAATATTATTGCTTGAGGATGAGGTATTAGGAAGCTTCCTTTACTAACGAGTACAAGGGCCAAAGTCATACAGTGAGAGCTCAGGGGTAGGGGACTGAATAGGGAGGCTTTCAGTGACTGAGTAGCATGGAGTGCCACTATTAGGTGACCAAGGCCGACACATGCAAGCTTGTTGGGGCCTATATAAACGAAATCAGAAGAAAACTTCCAGTCACCTCTCAGGGATTCAAACCAATGTGTGTGGTACCTGACTTTTACTTTGAATGGTACTTTAGGCCACTAGATCGCATTCCATTATCCCACAGTTTGCCTTGTCATATGCTATTTCCGGAACCATTAATATCTCCCCTTCACACACAGTTTCTTTGCAACCTGCCTTGTTGCAAAGGGAATAAATTCCCCGAGCTAGACCTCGATAGATCATATAGCCCTGCTAGGTGACGGGAGAGCACTACCTCACCCAGGAAGGCAGCTACCCGGGCAGGGCATGAATTCTCGACCTTGCGGTCTCGGGTCAAGCACTTGACCACTGAGTCACCCTGCCCCCTGCCTTGTTGCAAATATTTGATTTATACACCACAGTGTAATTAACCCTGCAGGGTGATCTGTTGCTTACTTGATCTGGACTGCAGTATCTTAGCTATGAGCCTTCCTGGGCCCAAATGGGGTAATATGGGACTGAATGTTACTGTTTTACGTCACAGTATCAAGGTATAATGGTGCTGGAGAATGGAGCCTTTACACAGTAGCACTGATATAACTGAGCTGGTAGGTTATACAAATGTCCCTCAACTCCCTTTCCATCCCCCTAATGGAGGATGGTGAACTGCAGAAGGGCAACTTCAGTCTGCAGTCCATTGGGTTCATGTCCAGAAGATCCTGAAGCCACAACAAGAATAACTACTGTATGTATGATACTTTTATTTCAACATGAAAAAAAAAACAGCCATGAATCCCATCCAAGTTTATTTCTTGCCTCCTCTGTCATGTCAAAACTGCTTCATTAAAATAACATTATCATGTTAACTCTGGCTATCTGACCAGGGTGAAAACAGCATTATGATTTCTGTCATTAGCAAAAGGCAAAGATCTTTAGCAAGATACAGGTAGAAATCATAGCAGAATATAGCATAAATCAAAATAATGAAGAGCACACCAGCACAAAAATTTAACAAAGATGGAGAGAAAAAAAAAAGCACAGGTACATCTTTACCTGACTAGACACTAGGCTGGATCTTCTTTACTTGTACAGAACAAAAGGTCTGCTAGCAAGTTCCCAGCAACAATACTGTATAATACATATTTTATATCAACAATTATAGTTACAATAACACTGAAAACTTAGATAAATAACTTACTGGCACTATATATGAGATTTTATAGTATTTTAAATATACAGTATCTGATTCAACTGCTTAAACTATTATACATTGATTATGGAAGATTTAATATAAGTCTGGAGTGACTGCAACTACATGTATATATATATTTATATGTAATATCAGCAAGTGTAAACTGCATTACCCTGACAGTATATGTACTGTGCACACATACACTGATCTCTTCTGATTTGGCAGGAATTATGGTAGTTCCAGTATACCATGGCCTATGTACTGTTGTGAGCAAAAGTTCACAGACAATCCCCTGCCAGCACTAAGCCCTGCCTTCAACATTTCTAATTCCTCCCTAGTTGTCAGAGAATTCTTTCTTATATATATATTTTTTGCAAGCATATCAGTATCAAAATAAAATTTCACATAACACCTTCTATGACCACAGCCAACAGGGATGTGTCAGCAAACCTTTAATTGTGATATACCAGTACGTGTATGTACCGACACAAAATGTATACCCTCATCAACTCTTTGTAAGTTGAATTTTTTGCTTGCAGTTTTTAATATTACTCAAGGCACTACATTTACTATAAACAAATGCTCAGTAAATGACTGACATTACGAACCACTACCAATATAGCAAACTTGTTATCTATGGATATAAATCTTCATGCAGTTTTAGACACTCCCATTATGTTATCCAATTTAACACAATAATGCTGTGTATGAAGGATGAACTGCTGATGAAAATATGTAAATCATCTAACAACTAGCAGAGTATTAAAAAAAAAAAAAGTTATGGACTAAGGTTGGAAAAAAATGTAAACATTCCATTAATTTCAGAAAAAGTTACTTGTGAACATTTACCGTACATGGTGACAAACATGGATAAATCAGTGCTGGTGAAGTTTTAATGAAAGTGTTATCATGATGACCATACCAATATACATTATGAAGATGCCTGCTCTTCTAAGGATAACTCAGTGGTTCAGTAAAGTGCTTAAATTGATAAGTACTGTAATGACAAGAACATAATAATATGCTTTAAACTGATGCTCAGTAACATCAAAGTAGCCAAATTTCCTTGTCAACACCTTGAATTGGCCAGATTTCATTGTTCTTCCAAAATGAAGTACAGTATTATCAAACTTTAACATCTTCAGTAGTGGTAGGTGGTGGCGACCATCATCCACTCACTTGATGTAGTGCTGCCTACGTCTTCCTTAGCCTCTATCATTCTTTTTGTGTGCCTGCCCTCCTATCTTCCTATTTCTCCCATCTTTCCTGTCACTTCTTACTGCTTTTCTTTCCTTTACAGGTGGCTTTACATTGAGTGACAAGCCAAATGGTTTCCTGTAAGCCAAGAAACCATTTACAACGCTGGGTGGTAACCACATAACCAAACCATACGTGCTCCCTACATGTCAACAAGTGGGTTGGTGGAGGGTTAGTGCCCCTCCCCGTAAAATAAATAACTCAAAGTCAAATGGCCACCCCTTACGGGATTGTGGTGTCTGGCAATAGATAGATAGACAGAACATCTTCAGTATGGCGATTTTTTAAGTTTATTCTCGTCATCTCCACATCATTTTATTTAACTTAGGAGAGATCTCTTGTACTAAAGGGGATACTTAAGGCTTTACCTAACCCCTCGAGTCTGAAAAGTTACTCCTAAACTGAATAAATGCCTCTACAAGCAGCAAAGAAAAACATACGAAAGTCAACCCCAGAAAGAAGTGGTTAAACAACAGTTGCTTGTGTTTAGCTCATTTGATCAGGAATTCCAGTCTACAGCTTCCTTCAAAACCATCAAATGGTCAGAACCCAATTAGGAAACACAGTCAACACGAATAAGACAAAACCAGAAATCTTATGATATGAGAACACAGTACCTGACATCAAACTGGCTGCTGACAGTTACAGCATCACTGGATGCAGTACCCACTTTAGAGATAAAAAATTTAGGTATCATGATGTAAAGTGTATGTTCAGTAACAATGGAAAACTGTTTTCAGCACTAGGCAGCTAAAATGCATTGAAATTAAACATTTTTCTTTCTATAATCAGTTCTTTAAATACATAGGCACAGCAATAGCAAACATTTTACATTGAAATAAAGCAGAAAATATCTTTTATATGTCAATATTACATGCAAAGCATGCCAAAAAAGATTACTTCAAGAGTAGTCAAGTAAAAACTTTTAATCAGAACAAAATCACAATTAGTAATATGTGTAGTAAACATGTATGAACCATCATCTCTAAAGCTCTGCTGCTTCCAAGGAACCTGGGGATGGGCTGGTTGTGCTACTTTGTTTGCACATGATTCTCTCACTCATCTCTATTCCTTTACCTCACTGACTCACAGTATCACTTTCAGCAGCTTTCTTCAGGATCATGCCAATGTGCATTTTTACAATGGGTCTATATTGTCCCAATGTATTTCTCTTTAACAAATCTAAATATTTACTTAGCACACTATACAATCTGAAAAAATTTTCAATTCATCGTATATTATCCACATGAAATTCATATTGAGCAGTTTGTAAACCTAGTTTGTGCTAATATAACTCACATGTGCAGCAGTCTATCAGAGGATGAAGGGGTTACTTACAGGGATACCCAGATTGCATGCTGATCAATAATTCAAATGTGAATAGGGTGACAATGTTGATGACAATTAAAAGTGTAAAGTCATACTAGGACAGGATACAAGCCTTGAATGAAATTTAATTAGGTAAAAGAAAAGCAAAGAGCAATCAACACAACACAGAAAACAAAATGGAAACAGCAGGAAACGTTAAGTTTATAATCGTGTGTTACAGACGGCAGCTGCAAAAGGGAGCTTAAGGTTAGGTCTGTCACAAAATAACAACTTCATCCATTCACAGGCTCTCAGTAAGAAGTTTTTCATAATAAGAGTAAAGTCAAATATAACATAGACAGAGGTATGTGTGAGTACATACAATAAGAAACATCAAGAGTACATACAGATGCTATTAGGCTATGAGGAAATGTGGAGGACTGGCAATTGACTAATGATTATCCTATACTATTTTGAACTTCAATTAAGGAAGAAAGGTGATTCATGAGGATGAAACAGTGTAAAAGAAGGACTGTGCTTGAACCATGACAAAGCTGTATGGAACTTCTGTTTGTTGTGGCTATGCCTGATGAAAGCTCAGTATGTTCCATGACACAAAAAACTAAAAGTAATCCTTATTTTATGCAGCTTTCCCATGGACTATTATGCTTGTAAAGTGTTTACTGTAACCTGGGCCATAACAATAATCTGACAAATCTTCTGTGAGCTAAGTACAATGTGTGCCACATCACAATCACATCTACCTTGTGTAGGTCATTATGGAGGCAACACTACTGCCATGCTCCAATCTATCCACAGTACTCTGATGGTACTGTATCTTACATTATTGACTTCTGTTGCCAAAATTACTGTTCATAACTGGCCTGCTTCCTTATCTGTGTCTAGTCCACATCAGTCTCTAAACTCTTCAGTCTTGACTCATCTGTATTAAGATTCGAAACATAGCTGTGTAAACAGACCAGCAGTGCACAACTGAATGTGAACAGAGCGTATGCACAATATATTAAATACTGTGCATGATATCAATGTGTACACTGCTAATTTAATTATAACATTTAAACTACTGATTTAACTGGGGAAGAGAGAAGGACATACAATAGTTCACAAGAGGCTTGTGTATCAATTTCTAAAATGTATGTTAATACTGTACGGGCTTGCTATGTGCAGATTTGGTCACATCCTGCTTGTCAGAATAAGCATCTCATTTACCACAATGTGAGGACTACTTGTTCTGCCAAGTACCATAATCTGAACAATAATCGTAAATGTCATGGCTTAGTTACCAGAAGCTCATGTTAACTCTTCCAACACATCTGGTGAACAAGGGTACATTATTAGATTAACACCAGATGATTTTGTTTATCTCAGAGAAATCCTAGCCTTCAAAGGACTGAAGGTGGAAGGACAGAGTGGAAGAGTTGATGATAGGGAATCAAGGAACAGAGTGACCTAAAAGTACAGTATTGTTGTAGTGGTTATCTGAGATACAGAAAAGCTGGAAAAATATTAGTTTCGAGGAAGATAAGCCATATGATCTGAGTGTAGCCAAAAAAAAGTGGTGTATGCTAAATAGTCAGCTGTTAGGGAAACCAATAAGTCACTACTCCCTCTCACTTGGCATTAGTTGGGTCTTGTGGAAGATCAGTACAGTAAAACTTCTATATAGCGAAATAATCTGAGGGAACAGTAAATTGTTATATCTAAAAGCTTGCTAAATCAGATACTCAACAAACAGTTATGAACCAAGGATTATTATATACCTACCTTAGTTTGTTAGATACATTATGGATAAAAAAGGTTTCTTGTCCTTGATAGATTCTGATGTTGAAGGAAAGGGTATTAATGAAGCCATAGTACATACAGTGGGTCCTCGTATGTTGCCTTGATAGGCAAGGTAAAATTAACTTGGTAAGTGGGAGACCAGCAGATGATGCATTTATTCAGTGCTAGTTAAAGGGCTACACTGAAGGCTCACACATGTTCCATAACACAATAAACTGTTATGTGGTCACTAGCCAGTCAGTTGATTGTATTCTCCTCTATATTGTATAACAAAAAATTGTTCAGCGGACTCAGAGCATTTCAACCAAAATTTAGTAAACTGGGATTCATTATAGAGAGGGTTTACTGTAAAGTTTGCGTTAATAAAATTAGGTCATCAGACTATTCCCTGTCCCAGTCTAGCATCAGATTCACATCCATTCAGACATATCTTCCTCTAACCACCTGATCACCATCCTTCATACTTGAAAACAGTGTAACAACTACTGGAGATCATAGTTTGACTACGATGCCAAAACATATCGACCACAAAGAAAAATTGCTTGATATCTAAATCTACTGCTTAAAAAACTACTTAAAGCACTAATTAACAGCACTCTGCACAGACTAAAGACAAATTTTAGTACCTGATTTTCCTCGGGTATAAGTACAGGGCACATATAGTACATACATTTTACACTGGTAAATAACCACTAAAATGAAAAAAAGTCACAACAATCCTCTATATTTTATATATATATATATATATATATATATATATACCCAGAGTCAGACACATAAAAAATATATACTGTATATAGTTGTACAAACTTAGACAACAATTTATGATTTTCAAAAGGTTTCTCTGTCAACAAAAACCAGACTCTATGATTCAGATAGTTTTCAATCACGGTACAGTCATGGGCAAAAGTTTGCCTAATACTTCAATTCTTGTGCTTCTCACATTCCTCTACTGGCTAATATTTCTATCTTGAAAAAGACTTCTTATATTTCTCTACCTACATATGAATTCTTCTTTACATGATGTAACTGGAAACATGGGTCATACCTTAAATGTGGGGTAAGCAGGGCAGAATAACAGGGAACTTTTGCCCATGACTGTACCACTACTCTTGAGAAAACAAAAGACTTGAATTGAACTCTTCACTTCTCTCTTGGCACAACACTACACAGCTATTAATATTCAGTTTTAACTCCTTCATTACAATGTTTTAGTAAAAAAAAATCCTGACTGGATTTGGCTCTTCTATTTTTATTTTTTCTTGGTGGAAGCACTTTTGCAGGCTTCTAGCTTTTGGTTTCTTCTTCCTCAGAAAAAAAAAAAAAAAAAGGCCCCTTAAGTTGATGGGGGTTAAAAAAAAACAATCACCATTTACCTCTTCACTTAAGGATATCATTTAAATATTATTCTTGCTACCAATAACAATTTTACTCAGACTGCACTGAATTCTAAAAGAGAACTGGTTAATGAGAATCGAGGTAGATCAGCTTGGAGTGGCTCAGGTTAGACTGAAACAGATAATTTTAAGGTAACTTAAGTTTGATTACTTTCTTCCCACTAGACACTGCATGTTTGGAATGAGGTAAAGATGACTTCCATAATCATCACTGCTATAGAAACTTAAACTATCCAGACCAGTGAACACAGTGCAACATCTACTATCAACTTTACATATGAGTTTGTGGATATCAAACATGTCCAGCGCTATATATGAGCAACAGTCATCTTGGAATTCTATATGGAGGCAGCAAGTGGCAGTCTGTGCCTCTCAAGTAACACACAGCCAGACTGGCAACACCAATCATTCATGGGCAATCTAGCAGGTTACACATATTCTTATGCAACGTAAGAAAAAAAAAAAGTCTACAGCTCTACCGCACACTATCTGTTTGAAGTCTGATTATATCAATATATGCAGAAGAACATTCTGCATATTAACTTCATTTCAACAAATAACACTGAACCAAAAGTTATGAAAAATGCATTGAATATAAACATCTTGACTGAACAAGAACTATGCCACACTGAGTCTGTTTTCAACCAATGAGAGCAATAACAGTGATGCTGGGTGCCACGTAGCTCCATCATCTCCAGTGTATCATCAACAAATACAGTGTGTGAGCTTTTAACGGTCACATGCCCTTACTGTTATCAACCCTTACCAATTAAAGACTAAGGTCTGAATTAAGTTTTCTTTATTACATGCCAGTTGCTATCTAGGACCAACAAAGCTAGCCAACCCCAAGGAATAATAACTATATAGAGGATAAATTATATATAAATACTGTTAGTAGTAGTCATAGCCTGGATGTCTGACAGTAAACACTGTTGACTCTGCTGCCCGGGAGTGTTGCATATAGCCTTTTACCTGAGTTTTGGCCCTACACCACTCCCAAAGCAGTAACTTGGCGATGATAGTAACCATCCAACTTTTATCTACTACCATAAGAAAAACTTTATAATTTGTTTACTTATACTGTACAGTATATATATATGAAATCAAACTACTGAATTCTACAGGAAATTCTGCAGAAGACTGGAGATAATAGCTGTTCCAACTGTATGTACAGAAAAATTGAAGATGAAAAAAGCTTTTTTTCTTATCTCTTCATTCAAAGTCAATATTAGTCCTTCAGTTTTGCATTTATTTAATTTACAATGACTGCACAAAAATTCCCACAATTTACTCTCATATGATGCAAAATACATTGGAATAAGCATGTAATTTCATGGTTAAAAATGCCTCCTAATGAAAGTGCTGGCTGTGTGATAATGCCAATCATACTCTATGACCCTGGACACTGATAAACTGTTATCCTCCGTTCAGAAAGTATTAAGCAAACCCAATCAATGCTAGCTGATAGCTACGAGCAAAAAAAAAAAAAAAAAAAAAAAAAGTAACTGGTACATGTAGTTGCTATGTTCCAGACTGGTTCTGTAAGCGGCACAATACTTTTAAAATTTTGTGCTGAAAAGCTGAAATACACATGCCTATACTATGGGAAAGAAAAAAGTAATTAAAAGTATTATTATTACTGCAAATGTTTTGCTTATGCAACTCTTTCAGCTTATACAATCTAATTAATTTACATGGAAAGAGGCCTTAGGGTTGAAGGGGTTGGATAAGTTGATCTGCATTATGGTGATTATATGATACACAAAAGCAATATATTATACTTAAAATAATGTGATAAGACATGATAAATTATTAACATGGAAATCAATATTGCACATTCTCAGCATGCATGTTAAACCATACTCTCAGTGAAAAAAAAAAAAAAAATCACAGGCACTCATACACACACATACAGGATAACATCTTCAAAATTCATGTTGGATACAAAATACTGTATATTAAAAAACAAAACTTAATATCAATCCACACTAGGTGGTAAAGGGATTCATACTGCCAAAACATCTAGCTAGTATAACTGCTATCAGTCAGGGATAAAAAACATTCCACCACATTCTTATACACGAACAAGCACCTACAGGTCATATTTTGAGCTGACAATGTATCCTGGTGTTTGTAAGTTCTATTAATAATGTTGCTATCCTATAAGTGTTGTGTCAAAATTGGACATGCATTCATGGAAGCATGTTGTTGATTACAACTCTGATGAATCAACTAAAACCTATGAATAACAATCTCTACATGATTTACATTAATGAAGTCAGAATATGTAACTGTGCAAGGTGTATTTTTCACATGGTATGTAGGTATGGTACTAGATAAAGCCTTAACTAGTGCATAGTATCTTTATATAACATAAGGTACAGTATAGAGCGCACAACATGCATCACTACAGCATTATGGCAATCTCTGATACCTACTGACACAGACTTGGTGAGAGCTTGAACATCCACCAATAATGATACCAAACCCCAGCACTATCTGTGTGATGTGCTAGTGGCCTCAGTCACTAACCTCTTCCAACTTTCAAAATATGCCAGTGGCCAAATACACGATCAACTGCAGCACCAGCATGTACTTACCTGCCAAAATCTCATCATCAAATTACCCACAAATAAATTACTCCATGAATTAATGGCAAATGGTGACTCAGAAACTCCTATTCCAACTTCTGAAATATGTCAGTCACTACAAATACAGTCATTTGCAACACCAGCATGTACTTATTGCCAAAAACTCATTATCAAATCACTCACATTAACAGGCAATGTTGACTCATAAACTCTTCTTCCTATGGCTGCCTTTTAATATGGACGGTGAGAGTCGATGGCAGGAGCAGACCAGTGAGCCAAGCTGAAAGGGCTAACACTCATGGCTGAGGCAGCCAAGTGGGTAGTCTAGGTGAGTGTCGGCTGCTGCTGGTCCTGAGTCATAGCCTCCTTGACGCATGCCTTGAAACCCTGCCATCCTTCCCTCGGCTGCTGTTGCTGAAGAAGATATCAATCATTCAAAATATGCTAAAGTACATTGAAAAATCCTCCCTATATATCTCTCATTTTTGTAAGTTCTCTTCTGCTTATGTACAACTATGAGCAGTTGTTCACCAGAAATCCTTTGTCAGCATTTTGAACTAAATTCTGTATTTCTCCTTCCTTCTCAAATGACAAAATATCCTTCTTCCTCATACTCTCTTGCTGTGTGCTACATACTGAGAATACATAAATACAATTCATGGTACAAATTCCACTGCCACAACTGCCACAGAAGTATTGGGAAACTTTTGTTCAAAGCAGTACAATATCTTAATTATGTCACCTATTTTGAAGTACAGTACTTCTTTTTGGACCTTTCATACTGAAGGGGTTAATGAATATTAAATCAAATCCCTGCAGTTTGAAACGTGTCTCTTAGGGTTAATAAAACCCTTTTGTGGCACCAACAATATCATTTAATATTCATTATCACAGTGAATGGGTTTAAAAGTCTCTCTCATATGTATGGCAAACCTGTTTGGTGGTAGAAAAAATAAAATATGTAAGATGTCATTGCAAACAGTATGTTGTTACAGAAAGCCTTTCCATTCCTCCCCCTCTCTCCCCCATCTTGGCACCACCTGACAATTTTATTCAATGTAATAGAGATTTTTTGAATCTGAGCAGTAGGACACAGCCATAATGAACCCATTTACCATCACGTGGAGCCAGGATTCCGAAGAAATGAATGGTGGGTGAATGGAGTGTGACTTATTCAACTGGGTAAACTGGTTAGAATCTCACTGTCATTTTTTGTTCCTCTCTCTGAACCCTACTTCACCCAACCTTGGAGGCGGTGGCTCAATCGGTAGAGAGGTGGCTTGCAGTCCCGACGGACCCAGGTTCAAATCCGCGCTGGGGCAGGGAACAGTTTGAGGATTTGAATTTCAATAAATCGGGCTTTACTGATTTACCAGAAGACCCGCCGACATGTCGTAAAAATACCCCCGCTAATACCAATACAGTACACTAGTCCTGTACGAGACAGCCTTAGCATGTATTCAATATGGACAGTGGGTGTTAGTGCCGAAGTGGTGACATGTGGAGGTGTATGGTATGTAGGAGGACTGTTGGGCCTTGATAGCAGGCTGTGAAGCTTATGCCCAGAGTCGGACACATAAAAAAAAAAAAAAAAAAAAAAAATGGAGGTCTGGATGATGATGACTATTGGTAATCCTTGGTAATCCTTGTTCAGTGTAACATCTGGTGGTAGTCCATTTGCAGTGAAAAAGATACCACTGTAATGTGAAGGCTAAGAAGATTAAAGGAAAAATAAACTATGGGATGATAAGAATAAGGCTAAAGGTATGAAAAAAATGGATGATAGGAATAACAAGGAGGAGAAGAATACAGATGGGATGATAGTAATAAAGAGGAAAAACAGAATAAACAGATAGATGGCAGGAATTAAGAGCAAGGGAAGGATAAAGAAGGGATGATAGGAATAAAATGGGAGGGAAGAATAAACCATGAGATGGTATGATAATCCAATATGTGATAATGAATAAAAAGAAGGTCAAGAATTGAGAATGAGTAATAACAGTATGATGGAAGAGAAGAGTAAAGCATGGGATGAAGAAGAAAAAATCAAATGCTGATAAAAGTAGAGTGTGTGGGAAGAAAACACCTAACACTATACAGTACTCTGTTTTTTTTTATTGAGGTGAAGATGCACTTGACAGGTTGGTGATAACTGGCTGAATGCAACATGTCCAAATAACATTTACTAACTCAAATTTCCTCCTCATATATATGTTGTCAATTAATAATAAAGAGATCATGAAACAATGTTGCATTCAGCCAATCATCAACCTGTCAAGTGCGTCTTCGACTTGATAAAAAAAACTGAGTATAGTATGAATTTAATGGCAGGGGAGAATATACTAGAGAGAAGAATAAACCATGGACTGTTAAATAATAAAGTGGAAAGGAGGACTAAACCACATGAAGACAATAAAGTGGAAGGGCAGACTAAATCTATACCGGTGGATAATATACTAAGAACTTGTGAGAAATAAGTGGACAGAGTAAACCATGAGCTGGAAACATCAAATTCAGACAATTATGAATAGAGTGGAAAGAGTGATTAAACTAAAAGTAGATAAAACATTAAAGTGGAAGAGTACATTACACCAAAATCTAATACTAAACTACATGGAAAACTGGATATATTATACTAGTGGAATAAGATCTGGTAACAGGAAAAGGATAAATCATGAACTGATACATCAAATCAAGAGGTGATAATGAATAATAAGAAAGGAAAGCCTATACATGACACTGATTAGAATTAAATATGAGGAATGATTAAACCAAAAGCACAGATACAAGTAAATAAAAATGTGGCACCTTAAAAATTCAGTGGTCCTGGAGAGTCTGGTTACCTAGGTCTTCACACCACTGCCTTCATCTCACTCTTGACACACTGCTTGAAGGCATCCCACCCCTCACTTCTGGAGGTTTGCTGAGGAAAGGCACACAGCACCATGCTTACAGTGGCTTGTCACATAATGCCTGCACCTCCACTCCTCATATGCAGTTAATAGCACATACAACAAAAATAATAATAAAAATAGTAATAAGTATAATAATAAAAAAAGTTATATACAAAGGGATACTGAACACTGCATTAAAAGATGCAGAAGTATGCATAAATGTGTATCTTCTCACAAATTATGAGTAATAAATCTGAGTCGGATGGACTACAAATGAAGCTTGGAAAATATGTGTGTGTGTGT
>JAGKTI010001637.1:0-19485 GCA_018397915.1 Birgus latro | reverse complement strand
GGTAGCTCCTTGATTCCGATAAAAGCGAATTCCAGTCTATTGAAATCTGTTATATCAAGGTTTTCTGTATCTCCAAACCAGAATAAAATAACCTGGAAGTTCTACAGCAAGAATACTGCATAATAAAAATTATATCCCTGGTTAAAGAGGTAAATTTCATCGTACTTTTATTGCATATCAATATTTCATTAAATGTATGACAGCTTGAATTAATTCAAAGGTGCAATTGGCATCAAAAGTCCTCCTGCTTCTCTTGCTTCAGTCTCTATGGACTTTGAAAATTGGTATAGTGTCTGCAGCAACTTACACTGAAAACTTAATTTGGCCACAGATTAGTGCCATCAGTATCAGCTGCTGAGGATTCACCACAATGATTTTCAAAGTTCAAGGAGAGAGAAGTAGGAAAAGTGACAGAACTTTTGATGCTGGCTGTACTCTATCAATGTAACATCAATATTATTACACCATAATATAAGACTATGGCAATCAACAAAAGTTATGGTTTGTGCGATACACATAAATTAGGCCTAACAATACAAAGCTATACCCAAGTACCTGTGTCAAGAATTCTGGGCAGGTGGTCATTAAGCATCAAAGTGCATTCAGGTAATTTTTTGGTTAGTGTATATTTAAATTACTTACACACAGTCTCACATTATATGATCTATGCTCATGATCTCAACATAAAACAGATACTTGAAAGCCATTAACGCCTCCAAACTGATGAGTTTCTTGTTTTTATATACTGTATATAGTTTTGATAATGCCTGAATCTTTAATTCAGCTGAAGATACATTCATTATGGGGTTAAGAACAATTTCCATTTACAGTTCTAGTTTGAGGGTGCCTATTATATCTAATTTTGATCAACACCAGACAATCTAATTCTGCTCCAGAGAGATCCCTTGGGCTAAATGGGCTAATGCCATATTAGGAAAATTAGTTTAATTAATGAAAAACATAAAATTGTAAGGATATTGAAGAATAAGGATATATTTTGCAAATTCCCCATCAAACTGAACCCTGGCACTGAAAGATCAGGTCTGACATACTTTTCTACTTCTAAATTTCTGGCACTGCATATCAGCCTTTACTTTCAGGATAACCTTGCAATACAGGGAAAGCAAGACTTGCAAACTATCACTGCAGGACATACAGACTAACATAACACAGCACTAATCCATCCATCCATCTTGATTATATTCCAGAATGACTTTCCAGAGTACCATATATGCATTTTAATAATCACTGTTCCAAACATCAGGCTCTGAGGTTCAGCTTGATTCTTTGCTTAATCCTCTGACTGGAATGGTCAACTGCTCTTGAAAGAAGGAGGAAAACGAGAAAAAGAGGAGAAAAAATTTTATGAATGCCACGGTCGACCACTGTTCCCCGCCCCCCGTTTTTAATACATGTTGAGGTGAAGCGTGTCCACCCCAAGGAAACATAAGTTTACTGCTCAGGATGGTCCAGCAGGGGTGACTGTTTGCCTGCAGTTGATTGGTCTGCTTGACCAGACAGACCAGGATTACTCTACTACTACTAGTAGTACTACTACTACTCTCTCCTGTTTCTAAGTGTCAGTTTTTCTTACGTAATGTTCAAATTTATAAAATTTAGCAAAAATAATGTGCCTTATGTGCTACATGCATATCTCCTGTGAGATACTGTAAATCTGAACATAATGTGAACAACTCTAAAATTTATTCTCAATTATGGCCGTATTTTAAAATACAACAGAATACTGTTTTTTCAGTCTTTCATATGGGTTTATCAAAAATATAAAGTACTGTACATAAAAATGTCATAACTGTACAGTACTGTAATTCATTTTTTTCATGATGAAATGGGATATTTAGAAATGACTGCTGAATCAACTACAGCAACCCAAGTGTTAACAAGGTGTATGCTGAAAGATAATTTTCTTTTTACAATGCTGTCATCATTAGTTCAGCAAAATAACGAACTCATGAGAGCAGGGTGCTATTATGGAGTCTGCCCACCTTACCTCCAAGATCTGTGACTGTGGCTTCAGCTCCTGTCATACAATCTAGGAAGAGGGAGGGAGGGGGGGGGGCATTTTAATCCTTTGAGTGCTTGGTCATATGTATTAGCAGGCTGAGTTTAATCAACTACCAACTTCCAACTACTGAGCAAGAAAATAAATTTTCAGACCTTAGGGAGTTTCAAAATTCCTTTATATGAACAGTGGAGTTACAAAAATTCTCGTCAATATGGGCCGAGTTGTGGGAAAAAAAAACATCATTCTCATTCCACACATGCACAGTGAGAGTGGAAAAGGTTGCATCATTCTTCTTGATGGTGCTGGCACTTACCTACCAAGAGTAATAAAAGCACAACAAGGAAGCAGCTCATTACATGTTTAGCAGAACATCACTTTTTTTTCATCATTATGCTTTACTCACCTTTCTTGGGTCCACCTAATATAAGTGAAACACAGTTGTTGAGAGGCTCACCTCCGTCCTCAGCTTTAACAGCCCCAGCCCCCTCCAGTACTCTGTTGAGGCGGTCACGCCGAGCAGTGCTGAAGATTTTCTCAAGCTGCAAACAACAGCTTGTGTCACTAGCCTCCTATGTTGTCTGGTACACCACCACTAACACACACCATCACTCACTCACTTTCACACACACCTAAATAAAAAGAATGCTAAGGCTATCAATAATTTTTTATGCACTAAAGGCAGGTCAAATAAAAAAGTATCTGTGTAAAAAAAAAGAAAAGAAAAAAAGTTTTTCCTGCAGTGGCAGGTTGTGATGGAACTTAGGAAGGACAGCTTTCAGCTACCTTTATGATTGCTACTAATATCAGTTAGGTGAGGGACTCATCTCAACTCAGTCACAAAGTTCAGGAGACAGGTGCAACATTGCATGAGCTTCACTGTGCCTGGAAGTGGTATAAAACTGCCCTTTCTGTCACTGGGAAATGAGATATACAAATATCACAGCGTGCCAGGAGTTGTGAATATCTAGCTGCGAAACCAAGCCAAACCATGCTATACTTTTGTCACCCAAACTCAATAACCATGTCCTTGTATAAATATGCTGACTCATAAAGGGTGGAAACAAACAGTTACGCACTGCAAGTGGACATAACAGAAAACAATAATAAACATACATGAATAAATAAGGAAGTAAGATCAACACTGCTAAAGAGATCCCAAGATACAAGAATGGAGCACAAAGAAATAACAACAGTATAACTGTGCCTGCAGGCTGCAAGGTGTCACAAAAGCAAAACCTTACCTTAATCACTATAACATAATGCATGAAAAAAGCAAAAATATTTCCTAGGATAAAAGGTAAGTACAAAAATAATCACTAGATCACTGTTAACAGAGAGTAAGTGTATATAGCTAAAAATCACTGTTAACAGAGAGTAAGTGTATATAGCTAAAAATGGCTATAAAAAAAACATTTACAATAAGGCTACAATGTTAAAACAAGAAAACTCTAAATGAAAGCTCAACATTCTTAAAATATTGAGGTACAATATAAATCATGAAACCATTTACAGAATGAGCTACAGCAGAAAACCAATGCTGCTGGATGCATCAGCAATAACCACATTACTACACAGTGTATCATAAAAAAAAAATAAGAATAAAAAAGTGCAAGGAAGAAGCTGAAAGATAACTGAAAAGACAGCACAAAGGAAGCCCAAGGATAACCCATTAAAATATCACACATAGTGCAATGTGGCGGTACTTAAGAATAATACCATGATGGAATGACTTTAGATCAGATGTGAAAAATAGTGAGTTTGGTAGATGCCATATCTAGGCAGTTACAACCCTGGCTACTCTGCAATGTATAAATTTCTCTTTTCCTGTTTAAAACTTCAGGGCAATTTTTGTTAACTTTTCCACACCTTCTCTCCTTAACTTTATGACTGAATCGAGACAATCCTCTCACCACAATAACCTCAGCAGCAGTCATATAACGAGCTGAAGTCTGCTCTTCCAAAGGCACTGAAACAGTTACTGGAAAGTGCAAAACTTACAAGGAAGACATCTCATATAACACTATCACACTTTTTAGATCTTATTCAAGAAACTTACGGAACTCTGAGAACAGTTTCTGTGTAACTACCTATGAAATGTTATTTCAAAAACAGCTCAGGGCAGGAATCAAAGAATATAATCTAACAATTACACAAGTATTGTATATAATAAGTGATTAATCTGCAATACAATAATAAAGAAATAAAAAAAAAAAAAAAAATTCTGCTTCTGCCTAGCAAGAGAGGAGCTAATCAAAAGATACCCTTAAGTTCTATAAAAGTGAATATTATTGAGTAATACAGTAGTCCAAGCCATGTATACCACTACTGGGAACCATCCTTTAAAAGAGGCAAAATGAACAGTGATGCTCATCAAATCACACGTATACTGCAATTATAGAATCGAACTAATGCTGACATCATATGAGGCACTATTTACTTCAAGTACAGGACTAATATAAAACACTGACATAGGTGTCCCAATAATGTCCTACCCCAGCTTGGACTGCATCCTAGTTACAGTTCTTACATGATGATTAATATCACTTCTAGCAAATATGTGATAACATTATTAAATATATTGCAATTTCCTAATAGGCCCTGTTTCCTACATTACTGTACCTGACACTTTATTCACTCAGTCAGTCATACAGGTATCAAAGTTAGAATAAGCTCTACAGTTTTAGTTTACTAAAATCATACATGGAAGCTATGGATTTTTCAACTACTTTATTATGTTAAATTCTACCTCTAGTTAATAATTTGCTTTTAACATTTATCATTCTCAGTTAGTCAAGAGTTGCAAATCAATATATACCTCATGAAACACTGATAATGATGAAAATTGAGTAACTGCAACACTTCCAATCAGTTTAAACTGTCAATAATAAACAGCTGAAACCAAATCACTGGTGACTAACTCAGTATAAACTGAAATGGCCTAATCTGAAAAATGGAAATGACAGGAGAGAGATAAGAAGGCATATTAATTCACTGACCAAGCCACAGGGAGGTTAAAAAACCAGATGACAGCTGGCACTAATCTTACTAATATGAGTTATTCACAAATCCATGAACAGTGGATCAATATCATAAATGGTTGTAAACTTCATATTTTCCCTAATAAGAGGTAGGGATAATAATTACCATCTGTAAACAACGCACAAGTTTCCAGCACCTGTTGGGGTTTAAAAAGATGCTTTGGGCACTTGGTTACCTTGCAGGCTACCATTCCACAAAAAACATTCAGTTGTATAATAGTCAAACTTAATATAAGAACTTCTTAAGAAGAAAAATGATGTCATTCTGATGAAGTGCTGTAATGTATGGAGAGAACTGTTTGTTTACCAAAAGTAATATGCCACAACGTAAATGTAGCCCATGAAAAAAGAAAAAAAGAAAAAATCTGATGATATTTCCCATTACTGTATGATATGGTATATGGCACATTCCTGGGTACACAGTATCACTGTAGATGGGGAAAAAGAATGTTATCCGCACATTCTCTGCGTCCTAGTGATAATGACAAACAGGAAAGGGATATGTGTCAATAAATCTGAAATGTGTGGTTGGTAGATTAATACCATCCACTCACTCGATGTAGTGCTGCTCTTGGGTGCCTGCCCTCTCCTCTCCTCCTTCCTCTTTTGTCTTTCTTTCCTTCCTTCTGTCTACAGGTGGCTCTAAACTGAGTAACAAGCCAAATGGTTTCCTATACACCAGGAAATCATTTACTATGCTGGGTGATAACCATATAACCAAATTATGGCACCTAGTGGTTTAGTGGGTATTTAACGCGCTCCAGTCGGACTGAGCTGGTGTAGGTTATATCCAAGGGGTAATTGGGGTTTAGTGCTCACGTAATGCCACTCAGGGATGTGTGAGGCTGGTCACTCTAATCGTAAATATAAGGACAAACTTGGGTTCCTACACTCCTTATGGGGCAACACTGGATCAGATGATGATGATGAGATGATGATATTAAACTAGTCTTGCACACAGGTAACAGTACTGTATAATAAAATCTGTCAAAACACCTAAAAAGATAACCTCAATTCTTAAACTGATACAGAAGATGTTTAAAATCAGGCATCTAAGAACTCAAGAACATTCAGTAGTCTCTACTAACTGCTTTATATATTATGGCGAGGGATTCTTTTACCAAGCTGCAGTGATTGCGGAGAATAGCTCCCTGTGGCTGGTAGTACCTACAAGATACAATGAAGTTTGCAAGTAACATTTCCTCATCAACCAAACCTTACCACAATGATAGTACATGATGTTAATACTGTAACTGAAATAAAAACAATAACACACCTTATATTTAGGCAAAGCTTGGCTTAACAGCAATAATAAAGCAAAGGAATTAGGATGATTAAAGTGGAGAAGAGTAAGAGTAATTGCCAGGGAAAGCAAGAGCTGGTCTGCAAGAGCTTCCTCAGTGTTATCTCAGCTGCTTCAACCTTCAAACACCAGACTGCTTAACTATTTTCACTAATTATCAATATCACTATATAACAATGTAATGCCTTACAATTAATCATACAATAGCACCTAAGAACTGAAAATATACCTATACCTCATTTGTTTAGAAGAATGTACCACACAGCTGACAACTTGTACATAAAACTGACAGCTTCCCAGTTGGTTTCATGAGGTACAACTCTGATCACTACACAAGAATTTATCATATCATTAAAATGGAAGTAAGTGCTTTCCTCCATTTTCAATACTGTATTAGTAAACCAAGTCATTATACAAAGTTTTACCTTGCAGTCATAAGAACGCAAGTACAGTACAGAACTACTGCTTAAGGCGACTGATACTTTTGTTAAATGTTACTGTGGTTTTAGCCATTCAGCTCAGTAACTAAGCCAATATTTTCACTGCTAATGCAACACAGATTTCTAAGATAACTGCACATAAAGACCATTTCTACAATACTCTCACACCTTATCCTATGATGTACACACAATCAACAACCCCACAACTACAGACAGAGGACTCAGAAAGCATGAATCAGTAGAGGTAGCAGCAGTCTACACGTAAACACCACCAGTGACAGCAGCCGGCCCCTGTCAGTCGATAGTCAGCCTCACATCAAAACAGTGACGGGTGTGTCAGTCACGTTACAACCAGATGGTGTTTCACTTCTATGTGTCTACCTCAGTATGTCTTGAGTGTCTAAAAGGCATTCAGCAAAATGTATATATGTTGGGTAAGTCTACTCTTGTTTTATGTACTGTATGTAAGAGAAGTGATGTACTGAATAATAATTCTGGTGAGGAGTGTGAAGAAGCAAGTAAGTAGTAACACTGACAATGACCTGGATGTTATTTACTGTAATAAGTGTTGTACTATGACACATTAGAGTGCACAGGTGACCACTGGCACACGTGAGGTACTGCTTTCCAGACACTTTTGGTGGAATCAGCATACAATGGTGTCATTTGTTATGAAAAAATTTGCTGTGGCTCAATGCAGGCAAGGACACATACCCTCACTCCAACAACACCATACAATATCTCAGTACAATACATGAAAAAGGAACCAAATGAATAAACGGCAATGCTAACGAAGCAGCAGCACCAACTACTGGTAGTACATGCTTAAAGTTCCTTTATTATTAAGCTCCTGGCTAACTGAATGTTTTTATTCACTTGAAATGGTTCATGAATCATTATGAAGTAGTTTTGAAGTCAATAGTAAGTGATTTTGCATTTTTAACTCAAGCCTTGAACTATGAGCATGTATTACTTGTAGTTTTTCCTTTATGAGTAGCATTTTGTCCATCCACAACCTACACCTTAAAAGAGGACTATCTGTATCACAGAAAAGTTGCTTTATTTATTCATACTGTGCATAAATTTTTAACTGCAGTAGTAATGGGAGGTGGAGTGAGAGTAGTGGCAAAGGCAGGTGTGGGTCTGAGTGAGGGCAGGACACAGAGACAACTCTGCCACACTGACACACATCCAGAACGTCCAGAGAGAAGTGACAACAACAGGAACGGAGCGAGGGCCGGCGGTGAGCTTCACGCGGCACGCCACTACAAATGAATGCTATATTACCCCAAAACGAACGTCAGGACCAGAGTTTCCCAGCAGCAGCTCACTTACGACCTGCCTGGTGGCCTCGTCCTTTTTCCGGTCATCAGTAGCCTCCTCTCCATGGGTGGTGTCCGAGACCCAAGAGGCATAAGCCCGGAACACACCAGCAGTGATCATCCCCATTAACTGTTACATGGGGGTGGTTAGATACCAAGCCTCCCTCTCATTCACATACCTTCATAACTGACTCACATGCACAGTATAAAAGAAAACAGGCATCTGCTTTAGCTAAGAAGATTAAAAATTCACAATGCCAAGTGGATACAGGTATTATTTTCTTTAATTATTTGTTTAAATGAAGAAGAAACACTCCCTTTTAAATCTGTATATTATAAGAAATGAAGTGAAGATAGAGAGATAAAGGTGACAGGAAATAGTCTCTCAAAGATACCGTCATGTAGGAATAAGGTCATTAATGCAGTACTGTGTATCTGCAAGTCATTGAAATAAAATTATTCAGTAGTACTTTAATACTGTGAACTTGGAAACAGAATCCTCCTGAACCTACCACTGTTGTCACATCACCTCTCACATAATAATGTAACTGGATAGAAAAAACAATTAATGAATAGTGTACCTAAAAAATATACTGTAAACAGAGAAGCAAAAGGAGATGGCAAAGAATATAATCAAAGTACCTGTAAAAACTTTTAAGGAATTGCTGATGATCGCCTGAAAAAGACAGTAACATGTAAGCTAAATGGTTCAGAAATAATAACAATAAAAATAACTGTGAATACTGCCATTGCTGTTTATGTATAAGCTTTCCATGCACAAGGAAAACTGATTATGCAATAAAATAACATGCAATGACTGATTATCATTAAAGCACTTATGTCCCTACAAAACATACATTGCAACTCTGCTATAGCTCATCCTTGAACCTACCCAATCAACTGCGAAATCTGCTACATACCCTGTCTCAGTCTCTCATGCACAATGTTTAGGCGGACCTTTGAGGAACAAAAGTAGTATCACACAGTATAAGGTCTTCCCCATGTACTCAGTCTTAACCCCATTACTGACGATGCCCATTAAATTTATTCCCATTATCTCCACATGAATTTTATCAAACTTATGGGAATATCTGAGGGATTGGATGTAGGCTTCACTAGGCATATATAATTCAAATTTCTTTACAAACTTTAAAAATTTATGATCAGCAAATCCTGAGGTACCAATGCTCATAATCTACTGATTTAGCATGCCTCCTAGAAACCAATAATGTCTGTCTTATCATAAATAAAGGAATTAACAAGGTGTGCAAGGGATATGACTTAGTTCTTAACATTTCAGGGGTGTATTTGGAAGCACAGGCAGTCTGCCACTAAGAGGTCTTGGATTTGATTCCCAGGCTGGGAAAGAATCCTTGGGAGTGTCCTTACCATCCCCCCACTCCCTCTTTTTCTTTTCAAACTCTGGGCATAAGTTTAATAACCTGTTCCCTGATGCCCAGCACTCCCACATATCGTACACCTCCATATGTCTGTTTATACCTAGAGCTGAAAAAGGGTCTATATTTGTATATCAACAGTTGCATGTTCTAATTTGAGCGATTTGTTTGCTGTGCTTCTACATCACATCACACCCCGATAACAACTTTACACAGCATGGTAAAAGGATTTGCAGACCAATGCAGGGCGGCAGCTCCACGATGAGAAAACTATGCAGGTAAAAACAATACTCACCACCAGAAACTCTTGCTTGTCTACACGCTCATTGCCATCAGTGTCAAACATGTTAAAGGCAATCCGGAACCCAGTCTGAGGTTCTGTAAGGATATATGAGCTCTCAGGACCATCTTTTCATCAGCTTAAAAGAGTAGACTCAGCATTTGTTAAAAAGGATTTAAAAAAAAAAAACTCAATGATGAGTCATACCTTGAAATCAATGGCATAATAAAAAACAATATACACACCATAATTTCATATAATTTATTTTACAAACACAGAATAAAACAATAATCAAAATGGCAAAATCCATACAAGAGGGAATTTTCATATATTTACCAATCAAAATTTTCATTTAACAATCCCATATACTGTTACATGGTGCAGAGAAGAATACTGCATCAATAAAGCTGAGGGAAGGGTCCTGACTACCTAGATCTCCCCCATTTGGATTTGAAACTCACTTACAATGCTCCCTACCATCTGGTCTCTTTTTTTTTTTTTTTTAATCAGGAATGGAGGCAAGGTCGGGGGGGGGGGGGGGGGAAAGGGGCTAGGTTTATGATGGGAGAGTTGAGAGGCAGGATGGGACTGGAGTGTATTAGTGTTGTGATGAGGAGAGGTAGATTGGAATGGTGTGGGCATGTGGAGATGATGGGGGATGATAACTGGGTGCAGAAAGTGAGAAGTGTTAACGTTTGGGGTAAAATTGTAAGAGGTATACCGAAAAAGATCTGATATGAAGTGACTGAATGTGACATCAGGGATAAGGGACTGAATGGGGAAGCTGCCAGAGATCGCGCGGCATGGACCGCTGCCATTAGGTGACAAAGACAGATGCATGCAAGCATGTTAGAGCCTTTAAAAATGAAATGATCAATACTGTACAGCAATCTCTTGAATGTTTTCCTGCAATTTATGTCGGTATCAAAAACATGTACTGTACTGTAACTAACACAATATTGCAAGAGCATAACAATGTGCAACAGGCATATTAAATCACTGTAGCCACAGGTGCTAGAAAGCCACCTCAGCTCATATGATTATGGTCTTTCATCAATTTCTTCTACATTACAGTATTCTCACAAAATTCACATAAACCCTTTAATATAATAACATATATTACATTTTATTTTGGCCTCCTGATGATTTCATTACTGACCTATACTGGCACCAGTATAGACTTCACTCACCCATTCACTACTTGAACACTTTTGAATTAAATAAAATTATCAGGTTCAAGAGAGATGACATATACAACTGATACACAACTATGTCACTGTAGTAAAGAGGTTCATCCACAAAATATTACTCTTTTGATTTAAATTATAATTCATCACCCTTACTTATTTTTCAGTCCCCTCCAGGTATACTGTACACAGTACTGCACTGTTCTCACTCTTACAGAAAATCCTCACCTATGTCACTACCAATTCATCAGTTCCTTTAGGTCAAAGCTTTCACATCACTACCCACCCTTGTTTACCCCTTGAATCCAGTGGCAAGGTTTTCATCAGGCTATTACCTAAGTACAGTACTGAATGCTGAAGCCTTTAGAAATAAAAAAAATAAAAAAATAAAAAAAATAAAACAAAGAATTTCTGATAGTGAAGGGGTTAATGAAGGCTGTATACCATTCTGAAAGTCTGTCCTTACCTCAATTGCTGTAGATGGTATGAACTGCCCACCAAATATGTCAGCTAATTCAAGTAGTTAGTTCATCCCTTTAGCTATCGAGTTACTCTGTTGAGATTTTACTACTGTACATAAAATCACAAAACCACTTACTTGTTAGAATCGAAAGCAGGAACAGGTACTCCGTGTAGGATATGATGCCTAAAGAGAAACTTTATTACTGTATCATACTGTGCTGATAAGCTTACTTATTTCAATACATTTTTTTTTTAAGACAAAGCAAGTTACATTCATCTTAACCATGCAAATTAAATAACCTTATAAACAGGAAATGAGAGAGTTTCAAATACTGTTCAGTACTGTAAATAGCAGAAGTATTCAGCATACTAATATTTTAAAACTCTGTACATCAGCCAGACCAATGCATAATGGTTCAAACAGAACTACTATATGCCACTGTGTTACAGAAGTTTGCCATATCGCTGAAAGATATCCTACTTGGCAAGTTATCCCAGTATTATACAAGTGATTATACAAGATGCTAAGTCTCACCCTTGTCGTATATTGTCCTGAACATGTCTGGTGAACCCTTGGCCAAAAGTGGAGTCTCCTGCACAAACTGGTCTAAGTCCCGTTCTGCCAGCACACGTCGTTTCATCCTTGCTGTAGATCAAAAGAACCATGTATTAAAAAAACTGTCTGTACTAGAGCAGAAATTAAGACGGTTATCTCTTAAATCAGTTAATTCGTAAAACAGTACCATAGTTACAGTATAAAATATAAATTCATTTACCAATTTGATGGAAAATACAGCAGTTCATTCATAAATAAAGGTACAGCAATAATGTATATAAACTGGGTGGTTCATATCTGCATCTACACCACTTTGTAACTGTTATTTGCAACATCTGTTCATAATTTTTCAGATGAAGATGACTGCCTACTTGCCTGCCTGCCTCCCTACCTACCTTCATGTTTGTCTGCCTAAAATGTTCAAACAAAATGATAAAGCAATATACTTACGGGTAAATAAATGCTATAATTGTTCCTTTCATACTTTTTTTACAACTGTTGCTATACAGCTACTGTATTTCATCAGTAGCAGGTGGAGGCACCCATCATCCACTTAATATGATGCTGCATTCAGATGATTCTACACTGAGTGACAAGCCAAATGTTTACTGTAACTCAGGAAACCCTTTACTGTGCTCGATGGTAACCACATAACCAAATGATGCCTGGTGGCCTTGAGGGTTACAGCTCTCTAATCTGATAGGGCCCACAACAGTTTACATCAGTGGGGTGGATTGGCTGTATTTCCCACATAATTCTACTCAGGGTGATGTGAAGCTGGTCACCCTCACTTTTAATGTCACAAATGAATAGTCTAGCTCTGGGCCACTATGAAACAACAAAAGACTGGATGATGGGTATATTTCCATATGTGCAATAAAGTATTTTGGTCACAAAACCAAAGCAGTAGTACAAGAGGAGTGTCCACTGGCAGCAAGGAATATTAAGACTTCTAGCAAAAACAGTCCAAGATCCAGAAGGCATAGACCATGAAAAGCAATGACTGTGTGTCTGGTTGTGAGGTCTGTGTCTGTAGAAGAGCAATGAGATTAACAACACAAGTAGAACAAGAGCCGAAGAGGCTCATGTGATAGTAATATCTGCGTGATGATTCAAGATAAAAAAGAAGTGACAGGGTAGTTCTCTGGAAACAATGAAGTCCATGCTACGGGAGAATATCTGGAGAAGAAGAAAAAAAAAAATAACAGCCTGTTAGCTGAGCTACTGCTGGAGTAACTCCCATGACTCTGTGCAAGGGAACGGAGATTTAAGTAATTTTATCTAGTGGTTTAAAACAAATAAGCTACAGTACAACACACTAAAATTTGATGCAGGTGCCTTGAAACTTTTCCAGTGGAACAATTTTTAAAGTTTTTGCCACAAATCCAGTCAGATATCATCTCTGGCTGGAAGTCATATATATTGCAATTCATGCCAAAATGCCTGAGTGCTGTCATTAAAAAAAAAAAAAAAAAAGCTATACAGTTGTACTGAAATAACAAATGAAAAAAAGGCTACTGTAGCTACATTACTTACGACGTGGCTCTGAGTCAGTGACAGACTCTATGAAGTCCTGTGGAGTCATGTACAGTTGTCCCTGGTACTCTGCTGATGCAAACTTGATAAATCTACGTTCACGGTGATTCAGCTTCAATCCACGTAAGGACTGGTCATCAATCTGAAATGCAAACTTAGCAATCTCACATAAATGTACACAAATATTGGACAGACTACAAATATATGAAGTACATTATGCTGCACTACTCTATTAAGAACATCATATCTTCACTTCACTAAATCTCACATACACCACCAGGATAATTTGTTTTCCATATTTCTTAACCAGAAAATGGGAAGGTTACCAGTGCTTATATACCATATATATATACATATACTCAATGACCTGCCAATTATGGCCTTGCTTATCTGTAATTATACATGTCCATTTAATGGCTGGGGAGAAAGTAATGTAGACTATCATACTTCTGGATCACATAAATGAAACCTGATCCCCAGCTGGTGATATTTAGGGAAACAGCCAGCTGATACCACAATTGCCAATAAAGGTTTGCATTTTCCAGCACTGACAATTGTAGGGTCTTCATTCTAAATCACATGTTTATATAGCTACAGTGTAGCTACTTAATATCAAGTACACAGTAAAATACAGAAACTACCAATTAAAGATCCTGTTCTCAACACACAACTCTCTTTCACCTCTTTCCATCTTTGTTTTCTGTATTATTCTATCCAGTCAGTGCTTGATATGTGCCTTCTTTTACTGGTATTAAACATCTCGAAGTTATTTACCAATAATGACAATAATTAATCAATGTCACTGAAAAACTTCTCCCTCAGTAACACTGAACTCTATCATACATACTGTATAACAGAAATGTTTAGGAGGAACAGTTCCAGCAAACAAAACTTAAGTCTGATAAGCTCTTTTCGGTGTTCTACCTAATTTTACCATATTTTTATATTTCTTTCTTTCTAGGATGATTCAGTGTTAGCATATTTAGTTTATAGTATGTCCCAACAATCGTCACACATACTAGTAAGTTAAAATGAAATATAATGACGAGAGCAATGCAGGAGGAAATGAAACTGTTTTACTCTATTGAGCGCTGTAGATCCAGGATGAAAGCTTTTATCTCTTTACCTAATGATAAAAATAAAATTAACTCAGCACTCACTAATGGTGAATATTGATGGTGCCTGAGGTGAATCACAAACATAACCTCCTATGGTACTGGTAGCTTAGAGGGGAGTGAATCTGCGACACTGAATAACATAAGTGTCCTACATACAGCAGCCTGTTAATAGATGCTGTTCCAGAAATTAAAAAAACATGGCAAAATCAAGAGACAATATTTACCATATGAGCTATTGATTATTGCTATCACATTACTAACTCGCTGAAAATGTTGTAATGTTAGTGGTGGATCGTGGATGGGGTGGGGCAATCGTAACATAATCGTCTACATTTAAGGCAAACTGGATACTGCCACCCCTTACGGGATTAAGGCGTCTGACAATAGATAGCTGAGATACTGCAACATTCTGGGAACTACAATGATGCATAACACTTGAGGTGCCAATTTTCACCCACAAACCCATAATTTTTCCTGGACAAAATAAAAAGTACATACCGGACGACGAGAAGGCTTGCTGGTTGCCTGAACAACAGCAGACCTCTCCAGCCATTTTAGTCCCAGGTACAGGGACGTTGCTGCAGCAGTTCCATAAATACACAATTTGGAAGCTTTCTTAATATCACTATGGAAAGCATTGGTGCTAAAAGTTCTCGTTCGTTGAGCAAATCGTCTACCCAAGAGGGTAATCGTAACACACCGTCTCGCTGTGGCCGCCATATTTGTTGTTATTATGAATCGATCAGCTGATGAAATAAGAGACGGATTATTTTCAGCCTGGGAACTGTCGTGGATGCTTCATAATAATGGAGTGAGAAAAGTTATTTCTTATATATCATTGAAATATCAATTATCTACTCCGAATAGCTATTACAAATAATAAGTATGATCACCTTCAAATATTTGGGAAGCGAGATGGTGTATCACCGCAACAACATGTCAAGGACCGCCAAATTCAAGCTCAATTACATGATAAAATTCAAGCAGCAAGGTAGAAAAGGACATCGGGCTGGAACACCATTTACACACGCGTTTATACTTTCTTTTTACGTATCAAACTTCCCTTTCTTCTCTCTTCTCAACGCCAAAATATCAGCAGAAGGGCAGACAGCTATTCACTGTGTGAATGGCTGCTGGTCTGTAACTTCCGGTCATATCTACCTCTCCATTCACACAACACCATTCACCTCATACAAAAGTAAAAAAAAGTCTTGATTCAAAAAAGCTATGCATGCTCACTTTCCATCCATCTTATTACTGAAGAAAGCATTGAATTAAATCTCCTTACGGAGTATTTCCTTTACTTCGACCACCATTCCCTTGTCTGTTTTGATCACCCTTTTTCTACTCTATCAACCCATTTATCCACCAGAACACCATGGGATTCTGCTACCAATGATTATCGAATGGTCAGGGGTGGATGACCTGGTGACACTTCTTTAGTAAGTATTTTTGTGTACTGGACCTTAATTTCCAGTTTGCTCCTTACTTGTATGCTTTTCTTAAATCGACATGACTTGCATCCTTAACATTAAGACGATATCGAGGCGTAACAGGTATGATAAATCGGGTGGGAAAAGGTGTTACGAAATCTGTTATGAGAACGAGAATACCAATCGAAGCTGATTATACGGTGAGAAGGTTGTCCGATTAGAGAGCGAGCAAGATGTCGTACTCCGTTCGGCAATGAATATTTCTGTTTTGCATATGGAACATAAACATTCTCTGGCATGATATTTATGAAATCACTGAGGAAGGAGTGATGCGACGCTTCCTATGACGAAAGGCAAACGACTCTATTTTCAGGGAACAATTGGTAAAGTAGTAGATGTGACTGAGACGGGAACTCAGTGGGCTGCATGCAGACGTTGTCTTCGTCCTGCAGTCCACCATCCTCCTTTCGGGGAGTAGAGGGGGGGGGACAGGGATATTTGTATAACCTGACAGTTCCACCGCTTGGTCAGTATCGGTCCTATCACATGGAGGTGTCCGTCTCCAGCACTAGTACTGCGAGCAACTCTGTGAAAAATATTCAGGGAAGCAAAGGCAGAGTTGAACTGAACTTCTTTGGTATCCCTAGTTTGTACCTACATATCCCGGTGAGGAAAGCGTTGTGCATCTTCTTATCTCTGAATTTCTGATAGCCAGGGAGAGGACATTTCGACCTCAGGAACCAGATCAGAGATGAAGAGACCGAGATAATTAATTTATCTCTAGTTACAAAGAGGAACAAGAGACACGGAACAATCCGCTCTCTCGTCTCCTTGTCATGTGAGGTACCTAGTTAGTTTGTCCCTTCGTAACAATTACTTGTTTTCATGGTGCTCCCTCGTGAGTAGTTTTCCTTTCTTTCTTTTCTTTCTTTCTTGCTTGTCTTTTTCTTTCTCTCTCTTTTTTTTTTTTTTTTTGAGGGAGGAGCAAGATATATGGGATGATTTTGCACCCTCCTTCCTTTGGCCCTCTGGCAAAAAAAAAAAAAGTTGGTTACGACAAGAAGCCGATCTCAAGTGTATTTGTGCATCAAGGTCCCTCGGATGTCAACACTGCGGTGGCAATCAAATGAGGGGCCGTGTTCGTCCTTATCTCGCCCACATTCCTCCGGTAAACACTACTGGGGGAGACCATTAATTAAAGCTTTGCCTGTCTGGAATTCTCCTGGATAAACAAATTCGTCTTGCTTGTGCCTAACGTAAACCATTCGTTCTCTGTCTAGGGTCCATAGAAAGCAGGAATCCACAACAAAAATATAAGGATTTCACAGAACCTTCTAATTATGGCTGGTTCTGATTGTGAGTGAGATTCATCCTATATAAGAAACTGCTAGAATGTTTGTTTATGCAAGGACAAATTATTAATCATGATACTATAACCAGGCTGGTGAAACTAATGTCCATATGTTTAGCCCTAAGATTTGAAAGAGGAACGCACACTCTTATTTCTTGACGAGAATTTTTGTAGTGCATAAACGAAGATGGGATACGTTTGGCCGTCTTATGTGGTTGCTGACTGGACTCCGTCTTGTGGGATCCAGGCTGACCATACTGTAACTGATAACCACAGGAATTTCATAAAGGATCGCCAAAAAATTATTTGAAACACACACACACACACACACACACACACACACACACACACACACGTAAGGAGTCTGCTTGTCTTCAATTTCTTATATGAAATGTTCAAATTATCCTTGTAATTTTTAAACAGTTTTTATGGACAGAAGTGAAGAGGGTCCATGGGGTTTACTGAGTTTCCAAAAGGGCAATGAGTCTGTAAAGATTGAGAAATAATGAAATACAAGTGATATCCCATGCACTGGCAGGGGTTTGTCGGGTGCTTTTAACTCTTTGGCTCTTAGGAGTTCTCATCTGGATAAGAATTGCTTACTGCTTGTCTGGTTAAAGTACTTAAGTGTATCTACAGCAATGTAGTAGTAGTAGTAGTAGTAGTAGTAGTAGTAGTAGCAGTAATAGTAGTAATGATGATGGTGATGATGATGGTGATGATGATCAAATAATGAAATAATAATAATAATAATAATAAAACTTCTCCGATAGTCTTCTGCCAGCACTGTGTCCCGCCTTCCATATCTTGTAGATCCCTAACACCTTTTCCTTACGTGTTTATTCTGCATATCACACTTCAGTATCCTCTTTTCTAACTTTGCGTTACTGATGGAAAATACTATAGTGATAAAAATAGCATCCAAGGACGTTAGGTGTTAAATGCACAATAAATCGCTGAGGAAAGGGGCTACGAACATGCCACTTAAGTATCTTTTGCAAATCTACGGAGGATACTCGCCAAGTTTTATTTGAGTTTTTTTTCTCCTTATCGTTGAATACGGTGGGGTACTTTATTGGCTTATTCTTGGTACCTCCGTATTATTATTATTATTATTATTATTATTATTATCATCATCATCATCATCATCAGCTGGGGAGACTTCTCGTAGTGAAGGGGTAAACAAGGGCTAAATCTAATTCCTCTAGATCAAGAAGTCTTCCTTAGGCTGAATTAAAACACCGGGAAAAAACAGCAGAATAATTTCTCTTCGATTTTATTCAAATTTCCTGAAAGCGTCGACCATCCGCTTACAAAAAATCTTGCTGAGTTTGAGCACAGTAGGTTACGATTATTTATTTATTTATTTATTTTATGCAAGAAAGAAGGAACCAAAGGCCAAGAGCCCGCAAGACTGTTCCCCCCCAAGAAGAAAATAAAAGCGAGATAACAGAGAGGCAAATTCAAGATCCGTTTATTTCAAGATTTCAAGGCAAGCTCACTGTTGGCCTTGCCCTGCGTCCTTCATCTTTAAACTATTAATTTGAAAGATTGTCAGTTTCATCATCCACTACCCAGCAAAACCTCCACCAAATTTGGTTAAATTCGGATGGCCCTGTATCGTTATTTCAAGGCCGGAACTTTTCTTATGGTCGCCGTGAGAATAGTTCCGGTCCAGTGAGAATAGTTCCGGTCCAGTGAGAATAGTTCCGGCCATGCTACAACAAAGAGCTTTTCTCTGACTTTAACCAAAATTAGTGCAGTTGTTAATGAACCTCGTATGACAAAATTCTCTAGGTTTGAGTTCAGTAGGGCAAACGTGAAGGTTACAGGCTCTATATCCTGTTCAAAGCACTTCTTCGTGACTAGCATCATAGTTTAAGGTTAATCTATTGTCACGGGCACCGGTGAAGATGGGAAGGTGGCAGATTTACACCTATAATTATTTCACCTTATCTCGGACAAGTTTTTGCATTTTTGTAGCTTATTTCACGCAGGTCCTTGGCAGAAAATGACGATACTACGGCTCTACATCCTTC
>JAGKTI010001636.1:56317-80608 GCA_018397915.1 Birgus latro | reverse complement strand
CATCAAATTGTCACTGCAGGATGAGCTGTACATGTCTGGATTGAGTAGCAGATTCTTTAGTATGTTGGATGGTAACAAATATTTGGACAACTGGTGGTCTAGTGGATTAAGGCACTCCAAACAGATGTGACCCATGAGGGATTAACATCTGCGAGACTGGAGTTTATTAAAGTCACTCTTGCCTTAAACGTCTGGACTGAGTAGCTTATCCCCAGGCCCCAGTGCTTAAGGGGAAATATAGAATTGCCTGATGAATGGGTAGCTGTGAAATGAGTATCCAACATCCCAGGGATGTAGAACTAAATGTTCAGCACCCCGCATCATGCATCCAGATACAGGCATGTCTTTCGGCCCAAATAATTGTCATTGTTGCTGTTAAACCCCGAGCCCCCAAAGCGAACTCAGCAGGGTCCAACCATCCCGCACACCGCATCAGTGCACGTGGTTCCAGTAACTGAATGCAGGTAAGACTTTGATCATCCTCCATGTGTGCAACTCGTTACTACATGGGCAGAGCAAAAGCTAATCTAGTACAACCCACTTGGGTCCAAAGCCTGAATAATGCTCACTTAGAGAAAAATCATCATTTTAACTGTGACTATGAGAGAAATTAGGTACTAAACAACTTCAGGTACAACCAAAAGAAAATTAATTTGGAAAATGGCTCCTTAGACTTGGTTGCCTGTAATACATCCGCCCTCCAGCACCACCCCTACACATGGTGGAATTGATATTTGAATGGCACACAATGAACGGCTGTGTTATGTGATGTGATTCTACACAATCCAGTCATTCTTCGGTCTTTTACTGCCCCACCGGGAGCATAGTAGGCCCATGGGGCTAGGCTAGGTAATCCACTGGGCTTCATGTACTTCAGGAAACCAGTGTTTTTTTTTTAATATCACAACATTTATTATTATCATCAATCATCATAACCACTGAGCGGATTTATTGTCATCATATCATCAAAACCACTGAGTGTTTTTGAAAGTACAACCATCATCATAAAAACCAATGAAAAGTTTATCATCACTATCAGCCTGAGTCCACTGCTGGACAAGGGCTTCTCCCATCTGTTTCCTTTATTATGAACATCATATTCAGAACCAATGAGAGGATTTATCGTTATTGTTATCAACATAATCGTCTTCAGCCTGTGTGAGTCCACTACGGGACAAAGGCTTCACCCATCTTTTTCCATCATAATTTTTCTACTTTAACCAACCAACTATCTGTCAATTCTATCCTATTCCAGCATATCTCTGAAACTAATCTTACTGTCTGGTTCTCTGCCTGTCTTCATCACTCTTACTATGGTTGCTAAATGTGGTACTCTAATTTGGGCATTTGAAAGAACTAGGCAAGCCACATGCTATAATATTTCCCCTGTTAACTGTACACCCTTTAATAATATAATAATAATAATAATACACATGCATAAGTCACTGGGTGTCTTCTAGGTGGCACAGGAGATGATGCTATGAGATTACGTTATTTAATCTCCAAAACCACAAAGAATACGCACCACTTTCACTGAACTAACACCAGATTTTATTCAACTGAGAAATAAAAATAAATAATTAAATACCCCAGGGAACCTTTGCCTACATATTCATTTATCTAAAAACTTGATCAACACGTATACCTACCATCTATGTATTTGTCTATATTATATCTACCTATCTCCATATCTGTGTATCTATCTATCTACCAACCACTCAACCTAAAATACCTGCTACCAACCATTTATCACAATCTACTTATATATGTGCAGATGTCTGTACTGTCAACTGATCTACTTGTGTGTATCTGTCTATCCACCTATCTATCTCCTAAATATATTATGTCTCCTAAACTATGTGTACCTTTCTAAATGCCACCATACATCAACAAATACCAATTTGCCCGCCATTTATCACAATATACCTCTGTAAATGTCTACTTACCTATGTACTTAATCTGTCTACCATGTCATTAACCCATCTCCTTATCTCTATCAACCTATCCATCCATATTCTTTAAAAATCTATCTACCACTTATCAATCTATCTGCTAATGTATGTATATCTACCAGTATCTACATCTTATCTGAGAGGAATACTAACAGTCAGAGACATAAATCCTACCTGCAGTAACTCTTATAACTGTGTCGGGAAGCCGACATGCATCCCCTCGGGCAGATGTAAGACTCACAGCTGTTACAGGTGTGCAGGTGACACCGCCTGCCGGACGTGAGTTTAGGATGAAACGCGGACAGGGGGGAAAGAGTAGGGGTTCGATGGATTCTGTGTACAGCTGTGGGCAATAGGGAGATGGAATAAGGAAGAGAGGTTGAGAGAAAGAGATAACTGGAGGAAGGAGGAGGAAGAGAGAGAGAGAGGGGTAGTGCAGGTGGTGTTGGTCAATTTGTTTATGCGCAAGACTGCTGATTGGGCGTTATCCGATCATGGGAGCGTGTGCTGAGTCCGCAGATCTGGTCTGGCTCGGCAAACGGGTGAAGCAGGTGAGATGTGGGTGACGGCGTTGGGTGAGTGGGTGAAGTCATCACCCACCACACACCACATGACCCGCTGGCGAACATCGGCAACTTTCTGAGGCCAGATAGGGCTAGAGAGTTCAGTTCAGACTAGAGCCTGGAGAAGAGTCCTAGTGAACGGAGGCAACCGACGTGCTTGGTGCAGAGACGTCGCTGTATAGCCAACGTAAAGTTCCAGGGAGTCAGCAATGCGAGCACTACTGGTAGTAAGTGAAAGTACATGCTTTGTGACCGCGGGTACAACCGACTAGCAGTGCTATTTTATTTGTCTGTCGTCTGGGAAACAGTGTAAGGACTCCTAGTTTGAAACGGAAGGAGTTAAGATTTTAAATGTTTAAGTGTGTTTTTCTTATACTGATGTAACAGTGATTTCATATATATGAGTGAGTGCTATATATATATAACAGCACTAGTGATTTTTTACAAGACTGGCTTTGCTTTATTAAAATAGTGTTAGTATTCAAGTGACTTGAAAGTAGATGTGTATGTGCGGTTTTTTGGCACATTTGCACGTGAAGTGAAATGAGGTGGGAATTACCTCAGAGTTATTTGTAGATTTTTGTAAATACTATTTTGTAATTAAAGCCTAGAAAAGCCATATTATTTTTTCACTTCTTCCAGTTCCCAGATCTAAGTACATGTGTGTAGTGGCATGTTAGTGAAGTCCCCCATGTCGCGCGTTGCCAGTGTCGAGGCGGATTTTGACCACGTTACCATTCACTATTAAATACGGGAGAATATATATTCCCGAGAAATACCGTAACGACACCTGGGTAGCGGTGCGACAACTGCAACAGGTATACATGCAGAATTTGCCTTCTATACTCTTGTTACTCTAACCTGGCAAAATCACCACATCGTTATCACAAATGCTGAGTTGGAACAATGGCTTAGCACTGGAACATGATGAAGTGCAATGGAAAGGAGGCAGAACAATAGTACTATGTTACTCTGTCAATGAGCAGCATGAATTAGATGCAAAATGGACAAACCAGGACGACGGTAAGGTGAAAGAATTGTAACACCAAGGACCTGCATTTACACGTTAGTCACAAAGAGCAATGGAACGGGTGCAGGGTTATGGCACTGTATTATTCTATTACCGAGCTACCAAAGAGAGAGAGAGAGAGAGAGAGAGAGTCCTCATTACTAGCCTAACTTTTAGGAACATTTAAAAACCCCTAAGCTCCTATGACTCATTCTCAGCTTAATAATATCATCTGATGTCAGCTGGAACAAAGACAGTTGCTCTCCCACTTACGAAGTCGAGAACTTTTGTTTACATGTGTACTTACCAATTATGATTTTATAGGCCAAGTGGGTAGATTCCTAAGCACTGCACCAAATCGTCTTAACAATACCTATCAAATTTTTATTTGCCCAAGTGGCTGGCACTGCTGGTAGAAGCTGCCGGCCTGATAGTACCTGAGTTTGAATCTGGTGCCATCAGCTGGCAGGAGTCGGGTTAAGTGTCCTTCCACCCTTTTTGGGTTGGTAAGCAAAATAAATGAGAATAAGAGTAAAGTAATGAAGTGTACAAGGTTGGTAGATGGTAGGAGGATGAATATAGTTTTGAATGGTGAGTTGCTTGAGGAGGTAGAGTGTTTTAAGTATTTAGGATCACATGTTGCTGTGGATGCAGAAGTGAAGTTTAGAATGAATGAAGTTGGAAAGTTGCTGGGAGGAATGAAAAAGTGTTTTGATGTCATTCACTTAGAAAGGATGTAAAGAGAAGGCTGTATGAGGGTATTGTAGTACCAACTGCATTATATGGGGGTGAAACATGGAATATGGGTGTAGCAGAGAGGAAAAGTTTGAATGTAATGGAGATGAGGTGTCTGAGGAGTATGTGTGGAGTGATGCGTATGGATTGAGTGAGAAATGATGAAGTGAGAAGGAGAACTGGAATTGTTCGGGAGATGGCTGATCGAGTTGAGCAAAGGGTGTTGCGATGGTCTGGGCATATGGAGAGAATGGATAATGAGCGATTGGTGAAAAAGATAACTAGATCTGATGTGAATGGTGTAAGGCTGAGAGGGTTGTGTGTTGAGCAAGGAAGAGTGGCTGTGCGTGACAGAAATGAATGGAGGGAAATTGTGAATGAATAAATGATGACGCAGCCCTGAGAGGATATTGTCCCGCTTTCTGTCTGATCAGCTGATCAGGTCAGGTGCGGGTAAAGGAATGGGTCCACTATGATGTGGCAGGGGTAAACCAGCTTTGCTGTCGGGCCCTGCTGCGGATGTCACTGACTGCACTGCGTAGTTGACCCTTGTGCAGTGTGGTGCGGTGAGGATCTGCCCCTTCTCCCCTCTGGGGTTAAGATGCGAATGGATGTGTATGAGTGGATGAGTTAATTGGTAGTGTGTTGACCTGTCTCGGCTACCTCCCTTATCTTGGGGGAAGCAGCCTAGATACATAGGTAGATAGATTACTATAATCATCACTGGCTCAAGATGCACTGGCCTTATATTTCATAGTGGTGGGATAATCCATCACAGGATGAAAGGCCTAAGTTATGGAGATTAACATCACAGATCATCATTTGGTCAAGTGGCTAGAAGCCGCTGACCTGATAGAACCAGATTTTGAATCTGGTACTGGTAACTGACACCACTTGGCTTGTGTCCATTCACCCTTCATGGATTGGTAGGTAATAAAAGAGTACTGTACCTTAAAGAATAACAATATTGTTGCTGTTGCCTTGTATACCTTAATAGTGAAATAATCTGCTACAGGGGTCAAAGGCCTGAGTTTTGGAGCCCAAGATGATGTGGCCTTATATAACATTATGGCAGAATAATCTACCACAATGTCAATGATCTAAGTTAAGGAAATGGGAACCATCTCCTCCTTCTAATCGTACAATATCATCAGAGTGACCTCTGTTTCCCATCCAAGGATGGGGTGAGAAATTCTCGATTAAATTTCCTGAGCAGGGGAGCAACTGTTAACATACTCTGTCCACCTCAACTTGAACTAATTGTGCAATGGAAAGGAAAGAGTCACAGTATACTGCAACTGATCTACATGAATAAGGCTGCCGAAGGACAAAATCTCAGCCAAGTTAAGGTGCACGAACCATAACTACAACTCACATATCTCAGACAGGAGGCGTAGTGGCGGCAACAGCTGAGTTGTTGTTGTTGTTGTTGTGGAGGTGAGCTGTAACTGCAGGAGCTGGCAGGTAGCTGACTGGGATGGACAAGGAAAGCTCTTCAAAGCAGTCTGTATATTCCCCCAAAGATCTGGACTTGCCATTCTGTAGGGGTAAAAGACATACATCAGGATTTATGGCAACAGATGGTGGCTACTGGAACAAAACCGACACTCAGTCTAGAAGCCCCAGTTGTACATTCCAGTCCCAGTACAAGTTCATCTGCATGCCCACCTCCACTGGACTCATCAGGGTGGTCACCCCTATGGAGGAATCCCTTCGCACTAAAGAGAACCACAGTCAAACAGGAAACAGATCAGACTAATGGATTATCAGCCTAGCTGTTAGCATGGCCACAACTGGATTTATCAAGGAAATTAACTTAAATACCAGCAACAAGCATCACAACTATCCTAACAGTTTACATACCCAACCAGCAACTTTGCACTCATGTTCTGCCTACCGGCTTACCAATGTTTGCCGCATAACCTCTCATCCGGTCTTCAGAAGAAACCTCCAGCATCAAACGAGTGACCCTTAAAGGTAACTCTCTGCTGTCAAACGATTCCTTTCAACTAGATGTTGTGGTGTATGAATTAAATTTATTCTTTACCTATCTCTCCTCAATTAAACTTCTTGGAGACAGCCCACATCAACTAATTCCCTCTACTGTAGTATCTACTACTTCATAAGCTCTTATCTTTATACATATACATATAATAATGCCAGACGCCTCAATCCCGAACGGGGTGGCCACAAACAAATCGCCTCCATGTCACTCTGTCCCCTGCCATTTCACTACCACGCTCCCAACTCACACCCCCCTCTCTCATATACCTCTCCACTCCATCCCTCCATCTCATCCTCGGCCTCCCCCTCCCTCTCGCCCCCTCCACCTCACTCACATGCACTCTCCTCGTCAATCTTTCACTCTCCATCCTCTCCACATGCCCAAACCACCTTAACGTGTTTCTCCTAACGCTTTCCATCACGTCCTCAACCACACCACAACGCTCTATTTATCAATTAGTAATATATGCTGTACAGTCACGACTCGTTATACCACTGGGTTACGTCAAGTGAAAACCTACTACGACGATTTATCAAGATATGAACTGGGAATCGGAAGGATGCCCTTGACCACAAAACATAAAATCCCCCCAAAAAACTCTGCCACCTACAGGCTGTCCTAGGCCTGTCCAAGTTGTCACCAAGGGTTCCCCCTCCCACCCCGAGGCAGGATGACAGCTGGAGGATCTGGACAATCGCTCCAGGTCCTCAGCAGGAGGTGAAGAGAGATAGGGAGAGTGATGCACTGTGGCCAAGGGAGTGATGTGCTGAAGCTGATGGAGATCAATGCAGTGAGGCCAATGGGGAGTGTAGCGGTGAGGGTGAGGAAGTGTGTGGCGGTAAGGCTTACGGATGGTAGGCGGCGATGAAAACGAGACAGGCATGACAGAGGCAGGTGATGCAAATGTTGCATTTGCACACCACTTGTTGATGGCCTTGGCTCTTCCTCGGTGCTGCTGGCAGCGGAAAAGAAGATGATGGTGGTCTGCCATGCAGCCTTTTTCATTGTTGCCAGGAGCTCCCTTCTAGTGTTGTTCGATGCCATGCACTGATGCATCACCCCTTGCCGGGTTCATGTCCTTGTCCTGGATGAATGCAATATCCTTATCCAACACTGCAAAGAACTCATTCAAGGTGTTAATATCGAGAACACGAAGGTCATGTACTCGCCGCTGTCCTCACCACCTTCTTGTGGCTTTGCCACTCGTTCCCTTAGTTTAATGAGCTTCTCTGTGAAATGCTGCTCAGTGTGGTCTTCATCAGCTTCCTTAAACCCTGCCTCGTGTAAGAGAGGTTGAGGATATCTTCAATGTTCTTCACTGTCGTGAACCTCGTGAAGGAGTGCACGCACTCCAGCCATACTTTGCGCCTGGTGGCAAACAATGTGCTCAGTTGTACCTCCTTTCACACCACTGTGATGTTATCGATGGCGTGCTTTATGTAATTTCTCCAGAACTGCCGCACCGCGTTGCTTATCCCTAAAATACTCGCCCTCACCATCTGCTCCATGGTGCAGCAGAGGTAGTAGGCCCTGAATGCTGCAAAGATGCCATGATCCATCAGTTTGATGAAGCAAAAATGTTGTGTTGGTAGGCAGGTACTCCATTTTTTATATTATCCATCCACTCCTCTATGCTCCCAGGGTGGCTCGGGACGCTGTCAACAAGCAGGAGGAAATAGCTGGTAAGGTTGCTCCAACTGTCAGTTACACAGGTGGAGGGACAGAATCCTGCAATGTACAAGCGGCACAGTGCCATCAGACAGGCCCTGGGTTTACTCTTCCAAACAGTCCCAAGGTTCTCCTCCCAGCATTCAGGGGGTTTCCCCAGCAGTAAACAAGGAGCAGTTTGAACTTCAGATCCCCCTCTGCATTTGCACAAGGAGAGCTTATCCTTTAAACTCAGCCTCAAAGTATTACATTTTCAGGAAGACATAAAAAAAATGGAAGGGAACAAGCAGTTTTGAGAATATATTTCCAGACAGGTATTCCAAACTTCTGGCTGAATTATAAAAGCAACAGAAAACTCAGATAATATCCTTACCACCTGTTTAAATAAGTCATGAAGAAGTCGTGCAGTCACCAGTCAACAATGCAGCATAAGGCAGACCCATCTTCCACATCTGTTTTGTTTATAACAACTCCAACACGCCTGTGTCATCCTTGGTCACCTACCGGTGGTTCATGAGTCTTGATCCTGTAGTTTGAAGCATACAGTACAATTCCTAAGGAAAAAATATAAAATAACTACATCATCCTTGACCTTTTATCCCAACTTAAGGATGAGGTGATTTAAGATCCAAAAATACACAAGCATTAAAATATCAAATCTAATGCAGGGCTATCCCATCATGAGAATTGGTGTCAAGAACTTGGCTATTCAGGGGAGTCATTTATGGTGAGAGAGACCAGTTGCTCACCTCTTGGCAACACTACGTGAGCAATAAATGCCAACCACCCGTCAGATCTACCTTTATGGGTCATATGTGAATGGAACACCTCACATGACCAACAGGCACTCAAATATTAAATAAAAACATGCTGCAACAAAAATTTCTCACTTACGTCAACACTACAAAAATGCAATATTGCCATCGTAACCTATTTTTCCCATCAAAGAAAGGGTGAGGTAGGATCCAGAAAACAAGAAAACAAAAAGTACGAATGTGGGCCAACCATTACAGCATATCCAGGTCAAGACTCATTCAAGTCCCTGGAATACTGACAGTACACCAAAGACCTAAATATCGATGTACCATATATTTTTCTGCTGTTCTCATATACATGTGACATTGTTTCGTTTCGTTTCGTTTTTGAAGGCTCCAACATGCTTGCATGCGTCGGCCTTGGTCACCTAATGGCGGCTCTCCACACTGCTCGATCCCTGGCAGCCTCCCTGTTCAGTCCCTTAACCCTTAAGTCACACTTAATGACCTCGTCCCATGTCTTTCTCGGTCTACCCCTCCCCCAGTATTAACACCTCTCATCCTCTGTACCCAATTATCATCTCCCATCCTCTCCACATGTCCAAACCACCTCACCCTTCATCTCCTCATCACAACACCAATACACTCCAGTCCCATCCTACCTCTCAACTCTTCCATCGTAAACCCAGCCCCCCCAGGCCTTGCATGCAGGGACGCACTGCACATCCACCTAATCATTGTCATTTCTGTACGTTTCAACCTGCGAATATCCTCTTCCTTTACTGCCCAGGTCTCACAACCAAACAGCATCACACTCCTAACACATGCTGCATACAAAGACCCCTTAGCACGTAAGGAGAGTCCTCTCAATGTCAGGAGAGGCAACAGCTCCCTGAACTTCTTCCAACCACTTCTCACCCTAGAAACCGAGCTAACTCCAGCCCCACCTCCGGCACATAACATGTCTCCCAAATAACGAAACTCCTCCACACAACCAAGAGACTCACCTGCAAGTTCAACCCTCTCACACCTAACAATCTCCACCTGCTCTCCCCGACACGCCGCACACATGAAATCAGCATCATCTCGCAGTCTACCTATAATACCACTACATCTCTTGTGCACCCACTTATCACAAACACTACACAAGATGGAATTGCTTCCCACACCCTTGCGGCAAACTGCACATGGCCACTCTCCCTCTTCTCTGATTGTACCGCCACCAACCCTAGACATCATCACTTTTGTTTTATCTGCATTTACCCTTAAGCCCTTGTACCCCATACCATCTCTCCACTTCTTAAATCTTTCCTCCACCTCCTTTTCATTCTCCGCAATCAACACCAAATCATCAGCATACAACATCTCCCATGGGAGTCCATCTCTGAAGTCACGTGAAAGGGCTTCAAGCACCATGATAAACAACAAGGGACTCAAAACTGACCCCTGATGCACACCAACATTCACGGAAAACTCATCACTCAAAGCTCCATTCACTCTTACCTGGGTGCGAGCACCCATGTACATGGCCATAACCATCCTAACCAGCCACTCATCCAACCCTAGCTTTCTCATTGCCCACTTCACCACCTCTCTAGGGACTCTGTCAAAGGCCTTTTCCAAATCAACAAAAACAAAATACAATTACCTTTTCTTTCCAATATATTTTTCCTGAAGCTGTCAGACAATGAATATGGCATCAGTGGTCCCCCTGCCTGGCATAAACCCAAACTGCATCTCATCGATATTCACTCTTTCTCTAATCATACCTTCTAGAACTCTCTCCATTACTTTCATTATCTGATCTAAGAGCTTTATACCTCTGTAATTTCCCCTTTCCAGGGCATCTCCCTTTCCTTTGTACACATTTACAATTACACTCCTCAGCCAATCATCTGGGACAACACACTCATATATAATCCTATTTATCAGGTCAGTGACTAACCTCACCCCAGTATCTCCTGAGGCCTTCAACATTTCGGCAGTCAACCCAGACACACCTGCCGCCTTCCCCACCCGCATCCTGCCTATTGACATCCCTATACAAAAACAAAAGAAGGATTGGCATTATACAGTACTCCCTCCCATTTTGTGAGGGTACATCGCAGAGATTCCCGCAAATACTGATTTTCAGTGAATACTGGTAGTGCCCCCAAAAAGGGTCTGCAGTAGTAATCAACCATATGGCTGTCTATCACTTTCTGTATTGCCCCCCAAATCATGACATTAGACCATTCACAGTACTGTATATAATTTTATAACTGATGCTAATAATAACTGTTGGTATAATACTGTACCTGCTATTAACCACAAAGTGCTTACTCTTTCCTCATGCTCTGTATGCTCACTCAGTTCTTAAGCACTTGAGCAGATGTATTCACATTTATCATCCACCAATAAACTGTCAGAGAAATTAATTTTACATTCATTATTTACTTAATAGTTGAAACACACAAATGCCATTTCATTCGTTTATAAAGGGTCCAACATGCTTGCAAGCGTCGGCCTTGGTCACCTAATGGCAGCTCTCCATGGTGCTTAATCTCTGGCAGCCTCCCTTATCCCTGTAGTCACACTCAATGATCTCGTCCTAGGTCATTTTCGGTCTACCTCTTGCAACCCAATCCCTACTGTTAACACTTCTCACTTTCTATACTCAATTGTCATCCCCCACCCTCTTCACATGCCCAAACCTCTCAATATACCTCTCCTCATCACAACACCAATACACTCCAGTCCTATCCTAGCTACCTCTCAACTCTTTTATCGTAAACCTAGCCCCCCCCCCCAGGGCCTAGCATTCAAGGCCGCACAGCACACCCAATCATTGTCATTTCTGTACATTTGAGCCTATGAATATCCTCTTCCTTTACTACCCAGGTCTCACTACCATACAGCATTACACTTCTAACACATGCCACCACTGCCTTCCTCTGGACCTGGAGCGGAGGCGTCTTCGCCATGGGTCTACACCCCCAGAGGCTGTCGAGGAGAAGAGAAGGACAGCATGGGGGCCAAACCACTGCAACCCCCCCCCCCCCCGGCCCCTCACGGGGCCCAAGAACCTGGGAGTGGCTTCGGTCGTCCGGGCAAGTACCACCTCTCTCCACACATCAACACCGTTTTTTCTACACCGAGAAATGACTCCCCGGCGGCTATTTCTTGACGACTCCTCTTCGCTGAGGACATTGAGAGCAATCCAGGACCCATCAACAAATACACATGTCCAACATGCTCAAAATCTATCACGCCGAGCCGACAGACAAAGGGTTCAGTTCAGTGTGACTCCTGCAAAAACTGGACCCATTACACTTGCACAACACTTGCATCCACAAAACACTACACAAACACCTGGACCAGCACCTTATGCTTCTTCCCCCACCCACTAACCCCCTCACCAACCCTACTCCTACTTCCCCCACACCTCAGCCTAACCCACCAATCCTTCCCAAACGATCCAATCCTCTAACCCCTCCTATCTCACCCCAAATTAATCCACCCCAACCCTTACCTCCATCACAACCCTCCCCTACCCCTTCCCCTCCACCCTCACCATCACCTCCCCTCAGTGCTGCAGCACCCAACACACACCGCACACTTAACATAAACATTCTCCACTTAAACACAGATAGTATAAACGTAAAAAAACAAGAACTCACACAATTCATCAAACAACACAACATACACATTGCCATCTAACAAGAAACAAAACTACGCACAACACAAAAAAACACCTAAGTTTCATAAATTCACCACCATCAAACAAGACCGGGCCGACGGCAGTGGCGGAGGACTCATCACCCTGGTACACAAATCCGTCAACTTTTCAGACACCAGTGCACACACAAAGTCACTTCCCCCCCACATGACACTACAACAGAAATGCAGCCATTTAAAATAGGCACACAACTGCCAACATATACATTCCCCCCCAATCATCCCCCATAGTACCACACAATTACTTTCCACAAATACACCACATCACTAACATACCCATCATCATCCTGGGTGGTGATTTCAACGCCAAGACGTCGGCCTGGTATGTCAACAACCCTGACACAGACAGAGGGCTGGCAATACAAACCCAGACAGATCATCTTTTCTTACTCGATAATACAAATTAGCATACCCATATCCCACATCAAGCCCTCTTCCTCCCATCATCCCCAGACATCACCTTCTGCTCCTCAAACCTCACCCCCACAACATCCTGGAGAGTGGTCAGAACCCTTAGCTCTGACCACCTCCCGATCATCATCACTACCAAAACCAGAATCACCCCAGCTGGCCACAGACACACATTCACTAATTATAAGAGAGCCAACTGGGAGGCCTTCATAGCAGAAACAGAACAACACTTTGAAACATTAACCAGTACATCCACCACAAACATCAACCCTGCTGTGCACACATTCAATACAATTATACAAAATGCAGACAAAAGACACATCCCTAGAGGCAACAGAAAAAGACACAACCCCAACTTCACACCAGAAATTCAAGGCCTCATCAGACAATGGGATCCTCCAACCTTACCTTAACACACTACATGAATGGTTCACTACAAACAGGCTCAAAATAGCCCCAGCCAAATCTACAGTGACCCTTCTCACAAATTGGACAGCAGAACAGTCACATCCCACACCTCACCATAAACAACACTCCCCTACCACACACATACAAAATCCTTGGTGTAACATACATCAATGTAATTTTAACAACACATCACAAACATCAAAAATAAATTAACACCTAGACTCAATGCCTTGAGGTCACTTGCCCATACAACATTTGGACACATCAAAGAAACCACCACCACAGTATACAAACAATATATACATTCAGTGATGATCTATGCAAGCCCTGCTTGGGCTCCTAACCTCAATAAAACACACTACAACACTCTTCAGACCATACAAAACATGGCCCTAAAAATAATCACAGGCTGCACAGCTACTACACCTACAGACCACCTACACCAAGAAACCAAAGTCCTCAAAGTTAAGGATCATCTAGCCATGAAAGGCACCCAAATTCTTGCTGCAGCCTCCACAAACCTACATCATCCACTACACTACATGGCAGGACATCCACACACACACCAAGGAACATCAAAACAGCACCCAGCACACGATATCATACACAAATACTGTCATCTCTTCCTCCCTGCCCGTCTCAGACCAGCTTCCAGAAGCATATTCAATATCAAATCACTCGCTGTTCCATTCAGTCCCTTAAAGACAACACACAGCTGCATGCACGGCCTCCTGATATCCATCCATCTGAATCCTATCTCCCTCATGAGGACAGAGTCCACCTGGCCAGGCTGAGATGTGGGGATCATCCAGCCCTCTTAAGTTATCAGAAGAGGCTGGATGACTCCGTCGTTGACGCCTGCCCAGGATGTAACACAGCACCCCATACAATTAAGCACATTATGGAAGACTGCATTGCACACAATCACCTACGCCAACAACACAATATACACTCCATCAGAGCTCTGTGGGAAAGCCTGGTCTCAGCCATGGCCTTCCTTAGGGACTCGGGGCTGTTCGGCCAGACTGCCTAGGGAACAACTACTGCCTTCCTCTCACTAGCAGATCAGCGGACTGTTTTTTATCATTGATATGTTTGGTGTGGTGCAATAACTCCATGCATAGTTTACCATTTATTCATTATCATCATCAGGACCTCCTTTCCCACCCTAGGGCAGGGTGAGGAGTAGCAACGTCCAGACAGCCCAAATTTGCCCAAACCAATGGGCCATGCTTCCATTCACTCATCATTCAAGCCCCCAGAATCCTGACTCTATCGGATACGCCAAAAACATTCACCATGTTTTGTAGCTTCACACAAACGTATCCGATAGAGTCAATCCGGACACTGCCACGTTAAGAAGGGGTGCCAAAATCCCTGATCGTGCACTTCTTCTCACAACATTCATCCAGCCAGCTCGATCTCTTGTCAGTTCCCTAGCCTCACCGACTTCCAAACCTCTCTTCCTTACACACTCATCCACCATATCTCACCACCTTCTCCTTGGCCTACCTCGCCTCCTCCCTCCTTCAAATTTTCTCAGATATACTTTTTCACCACTCTGTTGTTATCCATTCTCTCTACACGACCATGCCATCGCAGTACACTCTTCAATTCTGGTGTCCACCGACTTCCTCACTCCACATCTTTCACGAATCACATTATTTCATATCCTCTGTACTCCACAAACATTTCTCAGCAGTCCCATCTCCACTGCTCTTACTCTTGACTTTTCATTTTCATGCCACACCATAGTCTCACATCCATATGTTATAGTTGGCACTAACACTCCTTCATGTAAGCCTCGTGCAGCTGCAACACTTAAGCCTCTGTTTCTTATCAAGGCCTTCATTGCACCAGCTACTTTTCTTCCTTGTGTCACTCTACTTTCAACTTCTTTTGCACATTTTCCTCTCTTTTCTATCACTGTACCCAGGTATTTGAACTCTCATCAATTCCAGTCTCTCTCCATTCACTATGACATCGCACTGGGAATCACCTTCTCTCTCAATAACCATCACTTTACTCTTTTCTACATTTACTCACAGGGCACGACGCTCACAGACATCAGCAAAACTCTGCACTAGCCTACCAAGTTCTTGTCCGGTACTGCACCATCGGCATACAACAGATTTGAGATATTCCATCCATCACCATTCACTACCATCGCCATCCCCCTCTCCATTATTCATGTTTTTACTTCTCTCATCACCCCATCCATATATATATATTGAACAACCATGGGGACATCACACAACCTTGCCGCACGCCCACACCATTTGTGAACCATTCACTTAGATGCCCATTAACTCTTACACATGCTTCACTACCATCACAAAAACTCTTGACAGCACCTAGCAGCGGTGGCTCGATCGGTAGAGAGGTGGCTTGCAGTCCCGACGGACCCAGGTTCGAATCCTCACTGGGGCAGGGAACAGTTTAAGGATTCGAATCTCATTAAATCAGGCTTTATTGATCTACCAGAAGACCCACTGACATGTCATAAAAATACCCTCACTAATACCAATACACCAGTCCTGTATGAGACAGCCCTAGCATGTATTCAATATGGACAGTGGGTGTTAGTGCCGAAGTGGTGACATGTAGAGGTGTTGGTATGTAGGAGGACTGCTGGGCCTTGATAGCAGGCAGTGAAGCCTATCCTTAGAGTTGGACACACACACACACACACACACACACACACACACAAAAACATACATGTGCAAAACTTTCCACGAACCTTCTCTGTCTACTTTGTCATATGCTTTTTCCAGATCCGTGAATGCCATAAACACCTTATCGTCCTTCTCACAAGCCTTCTCTGCTATCTGTCTCACTGCAAATATTTGATCCACACATCCTCGCCACTCCTGTTCATCACTCACTAGGACTTCCGATATCTCTCTTACTTTCTCTATAATAATTCTTCCATATACCTTCCCTACCGCGCTCAATAAACTTATACCACGATAATTCTTGCACTCATTTCGCTCACATTTAATTTTGTACAGGACTCTGCTGGCACAGTTTCACTCATCCATGCCTTCTTACATATCTCCAACAAGCACTTCATTCCACTCTCTCCACTACACTTAATCATCTCTGCATACACCTCATCAACCCCAGTTGCTTTCTCATTTTTCAGCTGCTTCACAGCACTCTTCACCAGTGCAAGTGTCAAGTCTCCTGGCACTGCATTCCTTCTCTGCACACCCCCAAAACCAATCATGTTTACAGCCACTCTGCTCTCTCTCTGTTCCCATTCATCAGGCTTTCAAAATATTCTTTCCATCTGGTCCTTACTTCATCCCCTTGGGTTAATAATCTACCACCTGCATCCTTCACATCATAACATTTCTTTCCGCTTTCACTTCTACATTTCCGCACCTCTTTCTAGAATAACTTCCTATTTTCAGAGTAGTTGACATTCATTTTTCTTCCTAGATCATCATTTACCTCCTTTTTCCTCTTCACTAGTCTCTTTACGTGCTTCTTGCTCTCAATATATTCGGTTCTCATTTCAACAGAACCCCTGTCCTACCACCATTCCAGCCATTTCTTCCTCTTCTCCCACTGCTTTCTTAACCTCATCACCCCACCATGGCATACCTTTCTTCTTTGTTGTTACCCTTGCCACACCACACACCGCTTTAGCATTCCTAACTAAGCAATCCCTACATGCATTCCACAGTCTATCCAGATCCATTTCATTCCAATTCACTGATTCTAACTCCTCCTCTAATCCTGTAATCATCTGCCATTTCTTTGATCCTCAGCTTCTCAACTTTCAGTCTTTCTCCCTGACTGCTCCTCTCTCTCCTGATCCACCTCACTCCTCTCAGCTTGATCTTGCATAGACCTTCACTTCGTCCTCTCACGGCCCTCGTATCAGCAACTATTCCCATCATCGACCTCTCTACAAGCACATAATCAATCAGGCTTCTTTCAACACGATCCCCATTCCCTCCGTACCACGTACATTTATGTGCATCTTTGTGTTTGAAATACAAGTTACAAATGCACAACCTCCTCTCCTGACACAAAAATTTTAGTCATGTCCCATTTATTGATGATTTATTTATGATAATGCACACTTATCTACATCTGCATCACTGTAATTTTGTATGAATAGCACACATGTATGTGAGAGAGAGAAAAAAAAAGAGGGGGGGCAGGGGGAGCGGGGGCATCAGAGGTTAACCCGCCCAGTCCAGACCGATTTTTTACAAAACACACCCTCAGAACCCGACCAATATTTTTTTTTTTTTTTTTTATTTTTTTTTTTTTTGCTTAAACCTCCTCTTTTGGTGAGAAACATAAAAAATTCATTGAGAAATCACCCTCCTGAGCGTAAAAATGTTGACACAGGTGTCATTCAGCCTTACATTTTCTTTCTTTTTCAGGGTACCTGGCTAAAGAAAAACTATGGAAGGGTTAACTAATTCAAGCCACTTTTAATAATGTATTTATTTATTTATTTGGTATGAATTTATGTGTAGTACAAGTCTATATTGGTTTTCACACAATAATATGGGCGATAAAAGCATTGTTCTCTCACCCAAAACCACAGCATATGGCACCTTCCTTTATAACATTACCACCTCATCACTTCTGTTTGTTTCTACCTCTAGCTTCTTTGTTCTCCACCTCAGGAATCACTTTCAACGTGAATTTCATCACTGGAGAGACCGTGGGGCAACATACCTTTACTGGCCAGGTTACTAACAGGTGAATTGCCCAGTGTGGGTGGGAGGGAAGGTCAGGTGGGGCCAGGCAGTATCTCCACCTGACAGCAGGTAGAGGAAAGTCTCCCACATATGCCTACCAAAAATCACCCGCGAATGTTGAAAAATGTGCACACGATGGGCCTTGCAATTGAGTGAAGTACGACGCACGTCAGTGGGTTTGTCCGTGGAAAAAAGTAGTGACGTGCATCGTACATCGGTGGGGCTTGATGGGTTAATATGGTATTATTTTACAAGTGGACAATACACAGTTAAGGAATATTAGCACCATTAACATATAGTATATTCCCTAAGGATCATAATTCAAGTGCTGCCTTCTGAAGGCGTCTTATCGCCACAAACACTAGCTGGGAATGGTTGGGGAAGAGGCTGGGAAATTGAAACGGCAATAGTGAGAAGTATTTGAATGTCAAATGGAAGCACCACACTGAGAAAGAAATTTAATAAATATTTTCTCACATCAGTGTTTGTGGCAATAAGACGCCTTCGGAAGGCCGTGCCAGAATTAACCCCTATAACCCCATTTGGATATAGATATTAAAAAAAATAAAAAATAAAAAAAATAAATAAATAAATAACTCGGGCAGTCCGTGTAAAAAATGCGCACGTACATACATGTGTTTCTCTTCCCTTTGACTGCGTATGCGTCTGGTAGGTCTGTATCACCCACTCATAGGCCTACTTCAGGTCATGTGATGATGATCTACCAATCAATTTGAAGCAGTCTTTGATTCCTTCTGGATGGAAAATTCAAATCCTTCTTGGTGTGGCCTCTGAAGAAGAAAGATGTGCCATGTGTCCCAGGTGTGATATTGATTATTTACAGGTGATTAAGCATTTCCACTCGGAACCTGAGGAGGAAATTGATTTTTTTTTAGAAAACACAGTGTATTACCTTCAGAAGCTTATTGCCCAGGGTGTCGAACTGTGCAAATTAAAAATATACAAACATCGGTGGTACTGTGGTTGGTACAAAAAGTACACAAAAACCAAGAAACGCATCCAGTGTAGTTTTTGTGTTTCTGACTACAAAGGAACTTTTTTGGAACACACACCTTCCTGCCTGGCAAATTATACTGTTTATAAACCACTAGATTCAGAAGTTCTGGAACCACGATGTTACACGTGCTTACAGTGGTCGACAAAGACGAGTGAGGACTGGCGAAGCTTTGGCTCAGAAGTGACCCTTTCGTGGCTACAGAACCAGCAACCCATCGGGGGACCTGGCATTACCGTTGAGTTTGACGAGACATTTTTTGTGAGGGCAAACTATGATCATGGGAGAAACCTACGGGACGTGTGGCTTTTCAGAGGTATTGAGAGGGTTGGAAAAAAGTTTTTCTTGGTGCCTTTAGTAAAAGGGGATCAAGTACTTTATAGCAATGCTGCAACCCTTCTACCGATTATCAAAAAATTCATTCGGCCAGGCAGCATCACTAACAGTGACAGTTGGGCTGCCTATTGACAGTTGGCGGACGAGGGGTACATGCATCGCGTGATCAACCACAGGAAAACATTTGTGGACCCAGATGACCCGACCATCAATATGCAGGCCCCTGAAAGACTGTTGTGTGACGTAAAGGATTGACCAATGCATCCTGGACTACGGACTGATTATTTTGGACAGTACTTTTCTGGGAATCTGTTTCTTTACGCAAACGCTGAGCAGACACCACACCACTTCCTCATTGCTGCAGCTGCACTATACCCGCCACAGTCAGACTGGCCATGCTGCTGCCTCCATCTCACTAGGCCTACCCCCGGAAGACGACGACGATGACTCAGACGGCCCTCGTCCTAGACCACCATACCTCTAGGGTAAGCACTCCCCTAGGTTAGGTTAGGTTGGCTGGGTTAGGTTTGGTGTATTTGGTGAGGTTAGGTTAGGTCTATTTGGTGAGGTTAGGTTAGGTCTATTTGGTGAGGTTTGGTCTGTTCAGCTCCGTTAACAGGTGGTGCAGTATATTTTTCTAGTAGTTTCTGATGCGATCTGAGTTGCTTCTTACCTCATTTTTTTTTTTTTTTCGAAAAATGCTTGATTTCACCTACTTGTCCAGTCAAAGTTCATGATTGGAAAGAGGGGAAATGAGGCATTTCTGACAAAAATGAAGGTCAGAAACGTTCGAATTGCATCACAAACTACCAGAAAAATATATTGCACTACCTGGGGGGTGTACTGTCCACTTGTTAAAATTTACCGTTAATATTCAGTGATTACATTATAATTTACTTGAATGTCACTTGCACTGTGCTTTAACGGTGACAAAAATCATGAAAAAGAAATATTTTTGGACTGTTGCCTACCAAAAAATCTGCTTTTAAAAATCATCAGCTAATGACATCTGACAAGTGCTGCTGCATGGTATGGGGATATTTACTGTATTTTCATTTGCCATCTTATCACGCTGCTTTGAAAAGTCGTATACTGTCGAGTTTCCAACACGAAGACTGTCTTTGAGACCACATTCAAAGACTTATTAATGCATTTCTGTAGGTAACTTAAAGAATTTCTGAATGTTATCTGGTTTTATGTAAGGAGTGGGAGTGGGGGTTGCTCAGCTTGTAAGACTAGATTAAATCTGGTTAGGTTGTTAGATTAAATAAGGCTGGGTTAAATTTGATGCAATGGAAGATGGAGAGCTGAAGCTTCCCCCCTCCCCTCCATCTCCTTTTTATGTACGAAGAAACGCATTTGCGACGAATGCTTATACAAGAAAATGCCTAGAACTGCTTAAATTCAGCAATGAGCAATTTCAGTGTCCATTAGTTTGGCGTATTTCCGAAAATTTATCCTTCCCTATCCTTGAACAGCAGGGATGTTGTCTGAAGAAGAGAAATTAAAACCTGCAGTCCACAGGGATGACGTTCACATAAGCCCGTGGTCACATCAACAATTGCACTACATTAAGCTGAGCTAAATATATACCACACTGCCACAAAAATCACTATCAAAACTGAACAAATCACACTAGAATATTGCATAACAACATGCATTTCATCTTTAAAAATATAATTCATCTCTGAAATTGGTTACGTGCATGAGCCAGCAAAATGACCGTACAGACCTTACCTCATGGGGATCTATACCCATCATTTTGATGTCCACACTACATCGCCGTCTTCCATCGTTCTCCACGTTATATGGAAACACTTTCTGCTGCTTTCTCGGCGTTTTGCTATTCGCTGACACATAATTTTGACTTGAAAACACCAGCTGCTGTTTCTCCTGCCTCTCAAACATGTCAGCCATCCTCCTCTGGACCTCTGCCAAGCAAACATCCCGGACCTTTGAAAATTTTCTATGGCAACATAAAACCGTCTGATTGATAATAAAAATAACAATAACAGTAGGAAAATATATATAAAACAGCCTGCAAGAAGAAAAGAGACTTCGTAATTTATCTACATTAACCTCGCATTTATGGACCATAGAAAACGGGTCATCGGGAGCTATTCTAAATTTTGTAAATATGGTAAACAAACATCTGAACTCAGCCTTAACCCCGAAAGGGGTGGCCAGAAACTAATCTCCATGTCAATCTGCTCCTTATCATCTGGCTGCTCTCTCTCCAACTCGTACACCTCCATACTATCCTTCGTCTCCTTCCTTCTGCACTTTCAGACTGCCCTTTCATTCACACTATCCTCATATACTACATCTCATACCTTCATGTTCATCCCTCCGTCTATTTCTTCTATTTCTCATCAATTCATCTCACCTATCCCTCTCCCTCCATCTCCATGATCAGTCCTCCACCCATTCTCTTTCCCCCCTCCATCTCTTCTTCTCACCTCTCCATCTCACTCATCCCTTCATATCTTACTTCTCTCACTCCCCCTCCATATCTCTATGCAGTCCTCCTCCCTTTCCATTTCACTCATCTCTCTATCCATTCTTTCTCCCCCTCCCCTCCCTCCACCTCTGATCCCTCCTATTCTTTCTTTCATCCCTCTCTTCTGACAAACATCCAAAACCTCTTTTCTGCTCAATTGATGGCCAAGTGTAGTCAGGGCTAAGTGTAGTGGGATAATTCAACTATACCACTACAATAAAGAGAAGGCTATGATTCTTCGTCGCTTCCACTGCAATTCTACACATCATTCTCACATTACTCATTTTAAGACAGTACTCTAGATGAAGAAATGGCAGTTTTAGATTAATATTAAATTTGTTTAGTAACCAAGAAGACTCATTTCTACCTCAAAATTTTTATTGAATTTCACGCTGCCACGACTAAGAAGTTCACTGGTTCAGTTCCATCTGATGAAATACCAGCTATGGTTCAGTTCCATCAGATGAAATACCAGCAATGGTTCAGTTCCGTCAGATGAAATACCAGCTATGGTTCAGTTCTGTCAGATGAAATACCAGCTATGGTTCAGCTCCGTCAGATGAAATACCAGCTATGGTTCAGTTCCGTCAGATGAAATACCAGCTATGGTTCAGTTCCGTCAGATGAAATATCAGCTATGGTTCAGCTCCGTCAGATGAAATACCAGCTATATACCAGCTATGGTTCAGTTCCGTCGGATGAAATACCAGCTATGGTTCAGTTCCGTCAAATGAAATACCAGCTATGGTTCAGTTCCGTCAGATGAAATATCAGCTATTTTCAACTTGTATAACTGGGGGAAATTTGAATCCAATACCTTGGTAGTAATAGTATTATAAAAGGAATTTTTAAAAATCTATTGAATAGCACAAAAAATATAAGGCAAAAAATACTTTACCACATGAACACTGGTCTTTCAATTTCTTTTTTTTAAGTCAAATTGGTCACACAGGTTGATTAAGATAGGTTAGGGTAAAAATTCTGGTCTGCAAGGATTGGCGCCTTGCCACATTAGGTTTAGTGGCAATACTAGGTGGTTAAAATCAATGGGGATTTGTAAGGCAAAGTCCCCTAAATAGGTCATTAGGGTGGCAGGATCAATCAACACGCCGCCTCAAGTGTCCAGGCAGCTTTCTTGAACACTATAATAGGTAAATAGTTGGAGAGTTGTTGCCTCCCCCAACACTGAGAAGTCTCTTTCCATGCTAAGGGATCTTCATATGCAGCATGTATTAGAAGTGTAATGCTGTATGGCAGTGAGACCTGGCCAGTAAAGGAAAAGGATATTCGTAGCTCAAACGCACAGAAATGAGAATGATCGGATGAATAAGAGGCCTGGGAGGGCTTGGTTTACGACTGAAGAGTTGAGAGGAAGGACGGGACTGAAGTGTACTGGTGTTGTGAGGAGAGGTACACTTTGATGGTTTGGTCATGAAGCGTGATCGTCAGGGGTATGGTTGCAAAAGCCAGACCAAAAGACCTGGGACGAGGTCATAGTGTGACCCCAGGGTTAAGGAACTGAATAGGGAGGCTGCCAAAGACAGCAGAGTGAAAAGCAACCATTAGGAGACCAAGGCCGACGGATACATGTTGCAGCCTTTATAGATTAAACAAATGAAAATGTTTGGTAGTTTAAAATCAACAAGCAGTTATTTGTGTTGCACAGTGTAACATAGTTACTTTCCACAAGAACATACAACTCAAGAAGACATGTGGAACTGCCGAGCCCATGTGGTAAAGTTTTAGCATTACTTTCACATATTAACAAACGGTCCTAAAAATTGCAGTTGTTTGGATTAGTTAAAAGTAAATAAAGGGTCCTTAAAAACAGCACTGCTAGGATACTGTAGCTATTTCACCTTAACTTGGGCCAGATTTTTTCCTTTGACATCTTACTAGTCAGTAGCAGGAAAAGTCATTACAGTTTTACACCATTTCCATAGCACGACTTTGTGACTAGCTTCATATTCCAGTATTATTCTTGCTACGAATGCTCAATAAAGATGGACAGATGGCACTTTTAGACCAACTTAAAATGAAAACAGTGAACTGAAACTAGCATTAGTGTTTTATTGCTACAATTCAGCATGAAAGATGGAGAGATTGCTATTTTGGACCAGGTTAAAGAGATAAGAGTATAGTGCATCTCATTACATTATTACAAATGGTGTTTTATGATTAAGACTAATTTTTGGCCAAGTTAAAGTGAAAACTATAGGATCGCCATCCACAAGGGCCTGTTTCGTTTAGTTTCGGAAGGCTCCAACATGCTTGCGTGCATCGGCTTTGGTCATCTAAGGACGTATCTCCATGCTGTTCGATCTCTGGCAGCTTCCCTATTCAGTCCCTTATCCCTGAGGTCACACTCGATGACCTTGTCTCAGGTCTTTATCGGTCTACCTCTTGCAATCCTACCCCTTCTACACTTCTCACTTTCATCCCCCATCCTCTCCACATGCCCGAACCATCTCAATCTACCTCTCTTCATCA
>JAGKTI010001636.1:11769-31369 GCA_018397915.1 Birgus latro | reverse complement strand
CCCACCTCCTGACCCCCTCTTTTCCCTACCAGTCCACGGGTATGATTTGTTAACATTTGCAAATTGTGATTACAGATATGGCTCACGGACTTACACCCAAGTGATTCCCACAGCTTACACAAACAACTCAACATTAGGCCAGTATCAATCGTGTGCAGTAGGTAGTGCTGATATGGTACCGGTAACTATTATCACCATCTCTGAGTTCGCCACCTCTGCCCACCACTCCTACTATCACCCCCCCCCCCCCCCCCCTTCCATTCGTTTCTCTCAAGAATCTGTCTGCCACAAGAGACCCGCCGCGTGTGTATCAGGGCTGAGATAGCGTTTCCCCTTCATCTGCTCGGAACTCATATACATATAGTTTTTTTTTTTCCTAGGTTTATATACAAGTTTGAATTTTGACCTTTTTGTAGGTGATTTAATATGTACTTGCCTGACTACCACTTTCTCGACGTTTTAGTGAGACTGTCACTAACCTTGAATGAAAATATTTATCGCTAGTATTGTTTTTATTTGGATATTTTTAATTATGTAGTGAGGCTGTTTAAAATATTACGGCGAGGACATGTATGAAATTTGTTTGGAAAGTATCTTTACAACTATTTAACAAGTTTGGTCTATTGTTCGTAAACTGAGACGATGTGAGTGGACTTCTTGTGTAGTTTTTAACGAGAACTGTTCTCTAGTGTTCAACACTAAGAACTTGCAAGTACTGCTGCTCTCAGTAACTTTGGTTCAATTTCTAGTTACTGAGCTATCTTCTTGTTCAAAAACTTATTGAATTCTTTGCCTCAACTGCTTTTAACACCTTCCTTTCATTGTTACTGAAACTTAAAAAAAAAAAAAATACCGTATTTAGCATATTTTAACAAACTTTTCTAATAACGACTAATGGCTTTCTTTCCGTTGCAGGTGTTTCTGCTGCAAAGATAAGTTTGACAACGAAACTTGTGTATCTTCAATCATGGTACAGTACTAAAGTACTGCAGTGAGGACTTTCATAACCTGTGATAATCCGAATTCATATAAAACACGGTACATTATCAGCTTTGTTTCGTTGCCCTTATGTTATATACGGTAGTATGATCCAAGTGAACTGTGATCCTCGGAACACTAAGTAACAGTATCGTTAGTTAATCACATCAAACTAAATAGTTGGTACTTGTAGTGTTTAGCAGAACAATGTTTTTGACACATTCAGAATATGTATCATAATGTAGTTCTGCTTAATAACTTTATGAACAGTAATTTTTTGTCAAACGGGCGCGGCACTCCACAACTCACGACCTCAATGTAAGTAGTTTTGGTACATAAGCAGCACAGATAGTAAACTGTTCCATTATGACTGCAAGAAGTGATTGGAAAAAGAAAAGATGCCCATTTTGCGGTATTTTAGGAAGCAGCAAGTCGCCCGCGGCAGTGTTTACTGACGATCTCAGCAACTGGCTGAGTTGTTTACCAACCATGCTCCGACTGGACACGTCACTGTATCCCGTGTCAAAGAAATGGGAAACTTAATGATTTAACCAAACATAACCTAACCAAACCAAAACTAACAAAAATTCTGGATCTGAATTGCTCAAGGCTGTTAGTTTAACAATTTTGGTCGATTTTCGGGAAACTACATTTCTCCATTTCGAAACCAAAAATATTTTTTCTGGTCAATTTTAGTGATCTGAATGAATCTGACCTTCATTTTTGTAGGAAATCACTGGTTGTGGAGATAGGCCTACCCAAACCTATCACCAAAACGAGTGAAATCCGAAGAAAACGAAGGTTAAATTCATTCAAATCACACTAAAATTGACTAGAAAAAAAAATTGGTTTCGAAATCGAGGACATGAGTTGAACTGGACACCCTAACTGGGGGGGTTTCGCTCCCCCAGACCCCGCCATATTATTAACCTAACCTAACCAAACCTAACATTAACCAAACCTAACCTAACCAAACCTAACATTAACCAAACCCAACCTAACCTAACCTAACCTTACCTTACCTTAAACGTCGGAGGAGGAGAACTCAATCCTCTAAACCCACATGCCTTCCGCTCCTCTGAATTTGCGTAACTCTTAAAATTTTTACAGTACCACCGATGAAGGTCCTGTCTATAATGCAGGTCATTTCCACACTTCGGAGACGAAGACAGAACACCGTGACTGCGTAGGAAATTCACAGTTTCCTGATTATTCTATAAAAAAAAAAAAAAAAACGTGACTGCGTAGGAAATTCACAGTTTCCTGATTATTCTTAAAAAAAAGAAAAGAAAAAAAGATGGCCTCGTATTCACTCACACCACATCCACTATCAGAGGACGCCATCGTGGAACTGACTGAACTTCTGAAGTAAGGGATCAGGGATGTTTGAAATTTGAAAACCTCCTAACGCTATCAGTGATTTGATTGGTCCGCCATTTGGCTGATTTTAATTTAAATGGCCGTGACTTACGACCATGCGCTGTAATGGCATGACATCACGTCCGGGGGGTGCCGTGACAGGGAAAAACACCGACGCGAAAGTCTGAAACAAACGGGAGATCCAAGGTAATAATATATGGGATTTTTACGTTAAATTTACTCTTCCGAAAACAAATGTTTAGTGAAATAGATTCAGAATAACTTGGTCTACAACATGGTTGTATCAGATTTCCTGGATGGAGAAATGTAGTTTTCCGAAAGTTGACCCTATCCTCCTTGAACAAAACTCTTCCACACACTCAAGAGACTCACAAGCAAGTTCAGTCCGTTCACACCTGCAATCTCCATCTGCTCTCCCCAACACACTCCACGCATGAAATCATTACCTCGCAGTCTAATACCAGTACATCTCTCATACATCCACTTATCACAAACACTGCACAAGATGGAGTTAGTTCCCATACCCTTGTGGCAAACCACACATGGCCACTCTCCCTTTGGTTTGACAGTATTACCACAGGCTCTAGACATTAGCTACGGACTGGCAAAAGGAAATTCCAAAATTCCACGATCGTCCGAGAACATGAACTGACCCGCCAAAGCTGCTTTTTTTTTTTTTTTTTTTTTTATGTGTCCGACTCTGGGCATAGGCTTCACAGCCTGCTATCAAGGCCCAGTCGTCCTCCTACAATCTACATGTCACCACTTCGGCGCTTAACACCCACCGTCCATATTGAATACATGCTAGGGCTGTCTCATACAGGACTGGTGTATTGGTATTAGCGGGGTCATTTTTACGACATGTCGGTGGGTCTCCTGGTAGATCAGTAAAGCCTGATTTAATGAAATTCAAATTCTTAAACTGTTCCCTGCACCAGCGAGGATTCGAACCTGGGTCCCTCGGGACTGCAAGCCAATTCTCTACCGATCGAGCTACCGCCTCCCCAAGAAGGTGGAGTTGCAACTGCGTGGCACCCAGATAATCCAGATTCACTGTTATATGCCATCAGCAAGTGAAAAATGGCTTACACATGCTTGCAAGGTAGACATTAAGTAAAACATAAATGGATAACTTGTAAATCTTGCTCATCACATTACTTCTTTCTCCTTGATGACCGATGTAATCACCATGTCACAACTACAAATTAAGTACCAATCAAACGTTAAATCTACTATAATCGTGCATAGGCATATTCTCTAACAACTCAGCATTATATAATACCACTCCATGATGAGTAATACCGAAGGATACAGGAGCTAACAAACAATTTAAAATGACCTTACCATGACAGCGTACACATCCTCGTTCTTCTTTATCTAGTACTGTCGGCGGCTGGACTCTGAGGAATGAGGATGTTCATGTCCATATTTTCTTGTTTATCAATTTTCATTGGTTCTGTTTTGGTACTCCAATTTATAGTATAATTATACACTTCATTTCATACTAAAAGTATTGAAGAGGGAAAATCAGTCCTCAGTCAGTAAAACTTGGCAGTTGCCTGTTAAAATTCTTTTCCAACTTGTTCTAATGTAAATGCAGTTTCATTCCCTAAAAACCCCGTTATCCTCTTATAAATCGTTCTCCTTGCAATTTGTTATCTTTTCCTCTCAAATTTAGTTGCAAATCTGATTCCGCCACAGTCTAATTTCTCTTAATATCTCTCGAAGATACATCCTTTATATATATATATATATATATATATATATATATATATATATATATATAGATAGATATATATATATATAATTTCCTTGTACATAATACTGTACCATAGTTTTCCCCTACTTTCACTTTTAGGTGGCATCAATGCACGACTGAAATTATTTTTACTCTAACCAAATCCATTCACCATTATGCAGTCCGTTTTGTAACAAAGAGCATTTGGATGCGGCCCGGTGTAGCAGGAAATTTTTCCTCCTTGACTGAACTTCCTCCCGGGAAAAGTAGCCTAGGCTTAATTAACCCCCGGAAAAAGTGACCTGGGCTGCTTTTCCCCGGGGGGAAATTGCAGGCCTAGGATATTCCCCCCCCCCTCTTTTCCATTCCCTCCCACACTTACAAAGGAATAATTAGCTTACATAATTACTTTAATATAGGTATGTTTAACGAAAACATAAGAATGACTCTTTATTTAATTGAATAAGGGAGTTAAACTTCATTTTCTTAACATTTAAGATGTTAAAGATTACAAACATTTCTCATTAGTGGAGGGTTTTAAAAATCTTTAAAGGGAACTTCACACTGGGTTGGGTTACATTTACAGCAGCTCCATGATGCTTTAATTTTCTTTAGATGCAAAGCAAGCAGTGTGGTACCATTCATAACAAGAATCACATTCCACCAATTAGCGTCCATCTGCTGTGATTCCCGCGCATTCTCGACAAATCCATGCTCCAGGAATGTCATCTTCCCTTGCCTTTATTGTAGCATGAAGCGTCGTAAGTACATCTTCATCCATGTATTTGTAAATGGCTTGAAGTTTTTCTTTTTTGGTGATAAGAACACCTGGAAGCCTCTCTGGTCTTGTCTCTGTTTCTTCTGTTATTGTCTTTCCTTCTACTTCCACCTTTCTAACAACTTCCTCATCTACAAACATGAGTAAAATTGTTCTTTCTCTTGCTGGAATACTTCGAGCCCTTGTTTGTTCAGGATGTTCCTGAGCACTTATGTCTGTGGTGTCCTCTTCACCCACTAAATTGCCCTGTTCTTGCCCATTACAGCTTGTGTCATCTTGTTTGTAGAGCTTCAAATTTACCATGTGATATGCATTTTTTAGTTCTTTACCTGATCCAACATTTTTCAGTTTTGCACTTCCTTTGCCTTCCAGAGAAACACCTTCATAAGGGCCTATGTATTTTTATTCTAATTTTCCTCCCATTCGGTGATTATTTTTGTTGTTTTTCAACAGCACTAATGAACCCTCGGTTATTTCACTGGATTAAGCTGTATGTCATTTATCATAGTTCTTCTTTTGTCTACTTTGAGCTTTTGCAATATTCATCGCCTTTTTTTCTTCAGCTGTCTTTTTTTCTGACACTACTCTCTCTGTTAGCTATTTAACAGTCTCTTCTGTTGTTGCTCCGTCTGTCCCATGTTACCCAATGTCCAGGTAGATGGGGAGTATTGGATCTCTCCTAAACATTGCAGTGAAAGGGGCAACACCAGTGCTGGCGTGGACAGAAGTGAGATATCCGAACAATATTCTTTTTTTGTGCAAATCCCAGTCGTTTTGCTTCTCACTGACACATTTGATAAGAGCTTTCTCAAGGGTCTGATTAAATCTTTCCTGCAATCCATTTGTTTGGGGGTGATAGGCAATTTTGTGATTTATCTATAACTTCTCACAGAGAATGTCATTCGCTTCATTGACACAAATTCCCGCCCTTGGTCGGCAATCAGGGTTTCTACACATCCAAAATCACATATGGCATCTAAAAAGAACTGGGCTACTTCTGCTGCAGTTTTATGCGTTAGAGGTGCAGCAACTGGAAATTTTGAGAAGTAATCGGTCATTGCCACAGTGAAAAAGAGTCCTCTCTCTGTCTTGGGCAAGGGTTCAATCAAGTCTATTCCCACCTGAAACCACACTTTTTCTGGAACAGGCACTGGATGCAACTCAGGAGCTTGCATTGAGGGTTTATTACTTGCTCTCTGGCATTTGTCACATTTAGAAATATAATCAGTTACAATTTCTGTAATGCCTTTAACAAAATATTTAGCAGTTATATTTCCAACAGTTTTACCTCTTCCCATATGTGCTCCTCCAAACCCTTCATGACAAGCTTTGATAACTCGGCTCACTTCCGTTTTCATTAACACTTGACGTAACTGAACTTCACCATTTATGCGTTGTTTATGCATCAAATATCCCACTTTAACACAAAATGGTTCGCACTTCTTCCTATCATGCTTTTCTTCTTTGTTCAGTCCATCAGGGTACTTTCCACCATCCAGATACTGAAAGTATTTATGGTAGTTGAGTTCCACCATGTCGTGATACAACTGCTGCTGCCCCTGCTACTGCTCGGAGAATTCTGGCGGTCTACTGGTTGGTTCCTATCGCTTGTTGTTGACTTAGTTTCTTGTTGTTTTCTAATGTTCAAATCCTTGTTTCGTGATGGTTCCTATCGCTTGCTGTTGACTTAGTTTCTTGTTGTTTCGTAATGTTCAGGTCCTTGTTTCGTGATGGTTGTCATTGTTTTTACTTAACCGCGGGCCATCACTTTCGTGACGCTCGGTGGCAATGGCTCGAGCTGTGGGCCGTCAGTTGGGTGCCTCTGTTTTCTTTTTAAGTAGCCGGGGCTTTCAATATATAAATATATATGAAAAATTTTAGGAGAAGCCTGAGTGATATTTTTATCACTCAGGCTAGTTTTCGCCAATAAAAAAAAAAAAAAATGTCAGAGCGCGAATTACCACCGGCTGTAAGTGCTAGGACCGCCTCCCACAACCCCGCGGTTTAGGGGTTAATGTTGAACTCCATTGACTCAGTTGTTTGTTTCGTTATGTTAGAATCATTGTTTCATTATCGGGTGGGTGTGGGGGGAATTTTGGCCAAGAGGGGGGGAATATTATCATAGGTCATAATTCCCCCCGGGGGAAATCTATCCTGGGCCAGATTTCCCCCTGGGGGAATTTTGGACAGGGGGGAAATGCAGACTAGTACACTGGTGCGCGGCTACGGCCAACAGATAATCTCATATAAGACATGTCCTGTAATACGGGTCAAATTCGACCTTTTTGAACGGCTGCACATTTCGTCTTTCTGGGCGACTGTGAAAATGATTGGGTGCGTATTGGGCGATTTTGTGTGATGGATACAATATTCAAATAAAAATGTGTAAAAAACATGGCGTATGGCAGGTGACTGGCCCAGTATTCCTTACCTTGCCACTCTCCCCAAGCACTGTGATGCCTAAGCTAATTAGAACCTTTACCTGCCCTGACCTTGCTTGCCCCCAGGCGCGCACGTGTGTGTGTGTGTGTGTGTTGTAGTAGTAGTGGCAGTAGTAGCTGTAGTAATAAGAGGAATACAAAGGAACACTAAGGATAGCAAACAGCAACAGACCTGATGGTCCTCTCAAGGCTGCTTGTTACAGAGTAGACTATGACTACAATATCTAACTCTACATGCTGAAGGATAAGGATAGTAAAGCAAGAAGGCTCCCCCCCCCCACCTCCAAACACTCCAGGAAAAGTGAGAAAAACCACCATGCTGCATGGGAAAACTGACATGGAAATTCATAGGAAAAACTGGAAAGGAAAAGTTACATTCTTTAATACTTTATCTGTAACCTGAAAGAGAAAGTAATAAAAAAAAAACAAATAACGATGGCATGCCATTATGAACAGGTATGTTGAGTTAACAGGGCATCCATAGACATAACATGGAAATTGCACAGTGTGGATGTTCGGGGATGTTGCCAATACAATGTCTACATGGCAGCATTGCCTGGCGCTTTTAAGGTAGACAGCAGTCAATCAGGCCCCAGCTCTTGTCCACTGAGACAAGGAACTCTCCCATGCAGGACAAATTCATAAGGTACCTCCTGAAGCAGTGACCCCTGGTACATTAAAAAAATCCCAATGGGACCCCATTACAGGTCTAAAGTAAGAGTAGTAACTGTTAACTCAGAGCTATCTCTGCAGATCCTAATCTGTGCTTATATTACTTTATTTGCATTTAATGAATTAAAAAAAATATAAAACGACGTGACGCGACGCTATGTACGGGTATGTTAAGTTTACAGGGTGTCTTGTAGACAGGAGGGGAATGAACTTACATGTAGCTGGTAAAAGTAAGCTATTCAGACAGAAAAAGAGTCAGCTGAGGATTCTTGTGCAAATACTTGTCTATTTTGTTTTTGAATGTCTTCACCGAGATACTGTATCTGAGGGTAATCTGTTCCAGATATTTACAACTCTGTTGAAGAAGAAGTATCTTGCTTCATGGGACTGGAAATGCTTTCCCATAATTTTGCAGCCATAACCCCTGGTCTGATTCGACCGGTCTATTTCAAAATATTTACTCATGTCTGAGTTGTCATATACCTTCATGATTTTGAAAACTTCAATAAGGTCACCTCTTAACTTGTATTTTGTTAGACTGAATAATTTAAGTTCTTCAAGGCATTCCTCATATGGTTTGTTTCTCAGTCGTGGTATCATTTTTCGTGATTCTTCGCTGTATTTTCTCAAATTTTTTCTATGTCCTTTCTGTAGTAAGGAGACCAGAATTGCACACAGTACTCGAGATGGGGGCGCACTAGCGAGATGTACAAGGCAAGTATGACTTTTTCCGATTTAAACTCAAAGGTTCTTCCAATAAAACCCACCAGCCTGTTTGCATTTTTAACCGCCTCAGTGCACTAGTTACTCGGTTTTAGGTCATTTAATATTAACATATTAACACACCAAGATCCTTTTCACTGTCTGTACTTGATAACTGAATATTGTTCATTTTGTAATTCGCGTGGATGTTGTTACTTCCAGTACGAAGTACTTTGCATTTTTCTATGCTGAATTTCATATGCTATTTTTCTGCCCAGTTTGCCAAAGTATTAAGGTCATTTTGTAACTGCTGTCACTGTAACTTTGAAGTTCCTTTATTGGTTATTTTAGTATCATCTGCGAATTGGGCTATTATACAGTTTAGACTCTCATCTGTCATTAATACAGATTATAAAAAGTTTCGGTCCAAGTACTGACCCTGAGGAATGCCACTAATCACATTATACCATTTGAAGTCATTTCCATTTATCGCAGCTCGCTGTTTTCGGTCTGAAAGCCAGTCTTGTAACCATTTCTGTGTATTTCCTTTTATTCCATGGGCTTCTATTTTGCATACGAGGCTCTTGTGAGGGACAGTGTTAAATGCTTTCTGAAAGTCGAGGTAAATTATATCTACTGCTCTTAAGTCATCATGTGATTTGTAAACATTATGGAAGAAGTCCATTAAGTTTTAAGCATGAACGACGATGTCTGAATTTATGCTGCGAGTCTTTAGTTATATTATTTATTTAGAGATAATTAACTACTTTATCTCTTACAACTGTTTCCATTAACTTGCACACTACTGATGTTAAGCTGACTGGTCTGTAATTTCTTGGGTGCGACTTATTTCCTTCTCTGAAAATTGGTGTAACATTTGCTAGTTTTCATTCGCATGGAACTTTCCCAGTATTTAACGATTTATTGAATAAGAGAGAGTGGCAGCAGTAACTAATTTTTTGCCTCTTTTGAGAATTCTCGATGATATTTTATCAGGCCATTGTTTATGTTTGCCCTATTTTGGCTGAAAGGATACAGCTATTGTGGATAGTATAGTTACTGAGCACTGTGCTATTTGCTTGGTTTATGGGCGACAGTACGGTTTGGGCGGTGTTTTCTACTGTAAAGACAGACGCAAAGTAATCGTTACGAATGTTCACCATTTCAACCTCATTTTCTGTGTGTTTGCCATTGTTCGTTTCTAGAGGGCCTACTGATGTAGTCATAACCTTTTTCTTTCTACTGTAACTATAATTCTTTAGGATTTGACTGGCACCTATTAGCAATGTGGATCTTCAGTGCTCTCTTGCTTTGTTTGAGAAGTCTTTTCGATATGCGGCGTAGATTATCGTACTGTAATTTATTATTGTTTTTTTTTTTTATATTTATGGTAAGCCTGTTTTTCTGGCTATTAAGCTACTTTTAATTTCACTGGACCACCACTTTGGTTTACTCTTACCAGCTAGACGCCTGTTACGTAATGGCACACATGACTTTACCACTTCATTAAATTTTTTGGTGAATATGTCCCACGTTTGGTTTATGTCATCGGTTTCAGACATTTGATTCCAATCCGTAGTTGTAGGTAGCGCTCTGAGCCTGGTGAAATCCGCTCTGCGATAGTCTGGTACCTTTTTTTTGCTCTCTGTTTCTTTCAGTTTTCTGTAGTAATATTAAACTGTATAATTCGATGTTCGCTGGAACTAAACTTAGGTCTGATTTCAACGTTGTTAACTAGGTTATCATACATAGTTCAGATGATGTCTAGGATATTGTTTCCTATCGTTGGGTATTCTATGGGTTGGTAAAGGGCGCTTTCTTGAAAATTCATATAAAGCTCTTGTCCTGAGTGTGCAGTTAGCTGATGATGATGATGATGATGACGATGAGGAGGAGAAGGAGGAGGCGGGTCAGAAAGTCATACCTAAGTTGAGACAGGGTCAGAGGGGGGGTGCCTATATGACAAGGAGGTGCTAACCGAGGTCTTGGGAAGGGTAAAGGGTAAGAGAACGAGTGGAGACAATTGCGGACTTTAATCTGGATGAGATAGATAGGGATAGATAGAGAGAGAATATTTTTTGTATTTTTTTTCTTGGTTCCTCTTGACGAATTTAATCGGCTTTAGGAAGACACCTCGTTTGTGAAGGAGGCCAAAGCACATTCAGATGATATGTTTTGCCATCACATGACCTGTCCTGCCGCGGGTCAAGACAGGGTAGGTAATGTAGGGTAGAACAGGAAAAGGCAGAGCAAGACTAGGTAGGAGAGGGAAGGGTAGGGCAAGGCAATGAAAGGGTAGATTAAGGCATGGTAAGGGAAAGTATCTTTCATAAGAATTTATGTACTATGTATGTTTTTCTGCTGCATGTATATTCCCCCCCCCATCTCTCTCTCTCTCATGTAATATCGTGTTTCCTTATCGTGTTTGTAATATCACTGTGCTCAGTGATAATTTTTACCCCATTCTTGAATCAGTGTATCCTTTTTTCTTATGTACTCTTCATAACTGGCCTTCAGCCACAGCGTTCCTCCTTTTGCTGGAACTTGTACTGAATGGTAAATAAAGAATGTGAATTATAAAAATTAGGTTGCGCAAGCAACTCCCAAGCCACACCCTCTGTGCTGTGGCCGTCGCGTCGCTCGCATCCGCCAAGGGGTATCGCTCCTTGAGGAGAGTCACTAGAGGGCTAGACGACAAGTTATTGTCAAGCTCTGTAAGCTCTGTCACGCTACAGTGGCTGACTCATTCTCTCATTACATTGTCAACAGCACCACTATTGTCCCCTTTAGACCCATGGTGTAGATACGGGGAGCCTCAGGGGGTCCCCTTCCCCCGCGCCTCCATCAGACCCATGGCTCCCCAGTCTGAAATTACGGTTTCTTTAACATGTGCATACTGTGTAGCAGTTCTCCCTCTCGCTGATGAGGGCTTGGTCACACACAGACCCCCGTTTGTCAAAACCAGCTGCTTTACATTTTCTGGTTATTTTTTTCTGCTTTTTGTGCTTATCGCAAATCTTGATGCACTAGGGGACATTCTCACCCTGGCATACGGACATCTTATTCTTTTTCTCATTTCTTTTAACAAACTCTTGAATAAGCATTTTTTCTGCTATAGATATTTTTGTGCTGTGTTCGTTCACTGATTTAAAATTTTTCACATCTTCCTGTGTTCGTAGCTGTAACCAGTACTATAACTTGAGCACCATGTATGAGTCAATACATCTTTCTGCTATTATGTATACCAGCTCATGCTTGGGCTTCAGCGACAACGTTCCCCAGAGTACTGAGGCTTGTACTCAATAGTAAATAATTAAAAAAAAATCTATATAAATATCAGTGGGAAAATTAGTAAACACAGTTCTTCCTCGCCCCAAAACGGTTTTCACGGACCAGCATTTTGCAGTTTCATCCTCAGCAGTATAAAATAATGTGGCGTTAACTGAGGTAAAATACGAGAGTTGTTCCGACCATGGGAGGTTATTAACAAGATTAGAATTCAAGTTTTCCTCCTTTATTGGGCAAAGTCAGCCGTAAGCAAGACGTTTCCATACATGCATGTCTTGAAGCTGATCTCTGCCAATGTGCATAGGAGGAATGGTGGAATAACAGGCAAAATGCAGGTATACGAAATGGAAAAACAGATACCGAAACAGAAACTGGTGAAATATTTACACAGGCCTACTTTGCTGAAACTTAGGTACTTAACCTTTCGCTGTCTTGGACACACTTTGGTACCTTATTCCGGCTAAATCCACACAACCTAATTCAACTAAGCTAGCTTCTAGCAGTCCAAAAGGTTAATGGAGACAATTTTTAACCCTTTTGGCTACTAGAATTTCCCTCGGGTACCACAGCTCGTCTGGTGGCAGCTGGAAGGAAAAAAAAAAATGAGTCTGTCAAAGGCGACATGGTTATGGTGGCTTCCAAGAATTTTTCCTTACTACTTTGTTTCTGTATATGACATGTTAATATTTTCTTGTATGCCAATTACCTATGCAATCTACATGGATAATACAAAATGTAATTAGCACAGAGCAGAAAATTAGTAGGTAGTCTGCAAAATAAATGGTTAAGGGGGAGGTGCTAGAACGCCCACTTTAAGCATTATCTCCTGCTGAATCAGTTTGATCCCTTGCAACACCCCCCCCCTTTTTGAAACTAAGTAAAACAACGAATGGTTATTAAAAAAATATATATATATATATATATGGCCGATCGAAAACATTAGTGTATCAGTTTATGAAATCAGAGAACCATCAGTGCGACAAGCAAGAAAATCGGAATGTATGCAGGAAAATCTCATCCAGGGAAGGACAAACTATAGTTCATCCACCTTACCTTGAAGCTGTTCGTACTGTTGCAGCTTATTTAACTGAATGGATGAAAAAGGTAAAGTCGACCGCCCTAAAGGCTGGAACGTGGAGATCAGAGTGAGCTTAAAGATAACCCCCCATTGAAAAGACCATATTCAAATACTTTGCATCATTTATCATCACCAAGAATCTTATGGTGTATGAATTCAGTATATTAAGCATAGGCCTATGAACCAACAAGCGGAAGTCACTAACTACGCAACAAGCAATAGCTACAAAATTAGGCGGGAATTTTCAGAAGTCTTTATTTCCACATTGCTAATAAATACCTTGAAGAATGTTTCTAGAGAAAAAAAAAGCATGTAACAAAGTAATCTTGAAATTATATTTACTGTGTTTTATTATGCAATAACATATTACTTAACTATTAGTACGTGATTGTGAGAGTTTAACAATTTGTTTTGAATTGCTAAAACAAAACAAAAAGACCCAGATTGTCCTGAAATTATTGCATCAACGTTACACTAAAACAGATAATGAATATTTTGCCCAGAAGGTTTTCCAGGTGCTTCCACTTCCCCGTTATCACTATGGACCTGATCATTGATGCACTGTGCATCCTCTCCGTAACACTTTTTCGAGACTAGCATACATATTTTTGCATTTCTTGTTACACATTAACCTTCAAGATGGAGAGATGGCAATGCTGGGACACGTTATAAAGTGGACAGCATATAGTCGTCGGCTAAAAAGGCATCAGCATACCTCTTCCTTAGGGACTTACTTTACACACTGCATTGAATTAAATTTTTTAATGCATGGAAGAAGGAACCAAAGACCAGAAGCCCGCAATATTGTTCCCTCCAAGAAAAAAAATAACAGAGCCAAATTCAAGATCCGATCATTTCGAGATGCCTGGACACACTTTAAACTACGGAGGTTGAACAGATCACACTAATAACACATGAGATAGTAATAACGTGGTATATGCACAAATTATCCGGTAATGTAGAGGTGAGCGGGAGCCTCCTTAGCTGCGATTGTGTTTTGCTTTATTTTCGCTACTTCAAAGACGATTTGATTCAGCAAGGGAGTTAAACAGTGCCTCCATTAACCCTCTCACTTGAAAAAGTCTTCCCTAAAATTCATCAGATTGTCTGTTTAGGTAGCAAAAACAAAATATAAATTACGTCATCGAAGTGAAGGGGCTAGGCGAGGAGAATACAGCCCATGTGCACACAAATAAACGTGGGGGCGTACTCCAGGTAGCACCCCTTCCTTAACGACTTATTTTGGATATTACACCTTTAACACTCTATTGTATGCTACTGATACGGAGTTAACGTCGACGGAGTTTGCATCACTCATGTACATACAACACGATACTGAAGTATGATGCGTAGAATAAATCGAAACGGAAGAGGCACTGCGAAATCGCCAGAGCCACTAGATTATGACTTACAGGAATAAAACTCTAGACAGGATATCCTACAATCCCTTCACTACGATGATGCCACCTTTATCTAATTTCTGCTGCTTCCAGACGATTTTCTTCAGCTAAGCCTATAGGGAGACTTCTCGTAGCAAAGGGTTTACCGAATGTTTCTAACCCCATCACTGCTTGACGTCTCTCCTAAGCTACATAAAAATCTGCATAAAAGCGCCTGGTATTAGTACGAATACAGTTAAAGAGAGGTCAGGGAAAGAAGGCACTGCAGATATTATTAGCGTGTAGTAACTGCTGAGTCATGGAATTATAGAGTTCTGAAATATACAGAGATGAATAACTTTCAGAAATGGTGAATACATTAGCTACGTCGTCTACATTTTCTTTCATTTATTTTTTTCTGTTTTCTTTCTTTTGACCAATGATGTTCATAACTCTCTCTCTCTCTCTCTCTCTCTCAATAGGACTAACTTTTACTGCAGGACACACTCAAACACCAGAACATATTTAGATTCAGGACACAGCAACCTTTACCAGACTCACAACATAAGAGATCTTAAGTGCATTTCAGCACCAGGACACAAGCTCCACCATACACTAAACTTCATATAATACACCATTTGAAATACATCTCAGCTTCACAATATAGCAATCCTTACCTAAGGCACACACCCCTTCATGAGATTCAGCTTCACAACACACAATCTCAAACAAACTTCAACCCCACGACATATTCAATTTCAGGAGAACAGCTTTCAAACACATTTCGATCCTACAGCACATTCATCTCCAGAACACACATATTTCTACCCCACAACATAACAAATCAAGCTCAAGACACAGTCAACATCCAGGACACACCAACTTACACACATCTCAGCCCTAGGATACATTCAACCCCAAGACACACCATCTCAAACACATCTCAGTCCAAGGACACTTTAATTTCTACGACACACCATCCAAACCGGTGCACGACTCTGAAGTTGTCATTATCGTACCCTGGCAACTTACCAGACAAACGTGCGTTCTATTTCGTATCATATACACGAATCATATTATGCACGAACATATTATACACGAATATTATCATACACGAACATATTATACACGAATCACATGAGTCTCATATTATAAACGAAATCAGATGCACTTTTGACTGGTAGGTTGCCAGGGCACGATAATAACAACCTCAGTCGCGCGCCGCGACTATAGTCGGTACGCTATTAAAAACGTACGGTTTCTTTTTGGACAGACCTCGTATCAGCCCCACAACATTCTCAGCCCAAACATAACACATCAACTCACACACACCTCAACCCCAGGCCACTTTAAATTCTAGGACACACCGTATCAAATACATCTGTCACACAATATACCAATCCTAACATAACACATCAAGTTGAGGACACAGTCAATTTCCAGGATACACCAACTCACACACATCTCAGCCTCAGCACACATTCTACAAAGTCCACCAATCAAGCACAGAGTTCCGGGTAACTGGCAGATACACCATCGGGGCACTGGCTGGCTGCAGGTCCCTCGATGTAGAGTGGAAAGTCGATCACATTGCCTGCGGGCCCGTAGTTGCACACGTAGGTCTTACTCTCAGGGTAGAATATGCCATCCAACACAGCCTCATAGTACACTACTCCGCACCCAACCTCCTTCGACTCAGCCCACACCAGCTGCCGAAAATGATGGATGGTAATCACGTGACGCATTTCACTGGTAAGACTGCGTTGTTTCCAGATGACTTTTTCTTAGGAAAGGCCTCTCCTAATGAAATGGGTTAATGAAGGCCATATGTAACTCGTCCAGTTGGAAAAGTCTCTCAAAATTTAAATACAATCGTCTGGAGACTGACGAGGATAGGAGCCTCTTTCACTAACTATTGTATTCTTTAATTTCATATCAGATTATGTACTTATACTCAGCAGGCCTATTTATTTACCTTGTACTATTTCAGGTAAAGCTACTGTCCATAGTCAGTACTAGTTTCAATTGATGGGAAATGTGTACACCTGTATTATGATCATTATCAGTACACTGATCACTAATGTTACAGTTGTAGTAACAGTGTAGTCAATATCATCATCATCATCATCATCAACATCACCATCATTAACTGATGAAAAAAGCTAGTTCACTGTGCATGCAGGTCACACTGTGTGTGTGTGTGTGTGTGTGTGTGTGTGTGTGTGTTTTACCTGTGTGTAGTGGCCAATCTTAACTGAACTGCCTAAGTCGTCGAAGGCCTGAATGAAGCCACCGGGAATATCCTTCACCTCGTCATACCACTCCTCTACACTACGCTTCCAGTTCTGCAGAATAGTGAGGAAATACATAAGTACTGTACAAGTATGTGCATATAAATAAAATACATGTGCAGTTTCTTTCTGCGCTTTAAAGAAAACATGAAACTGCATGCCCAATCCTGCGATATGCAAGTCGATTTAATTGAAATTCATGTGCTCACTTCTTCCTATTTCTGATCCTTTTTATTTTGGGGACCCCCAAGAATCACTGGGGGGTCACGCTCCCCAGATATTGCATTACGATTGAAAGTCTACTGCACAACAACGTATACCAAGATTTCAAAGCCATATCTGCCCTGCTTTCATAAGTGGAGGCGGTAGCTCGATTGGTAGAGAGATGGCTTGCAGTCCCGAGGGACCCAGGTTCGAATCCTCGCTGGGGTAACAGTTTAAGGATTTGAATTTCATTAAATCAGGCTTTACTGATCTACCACGAGACCCGCCGACATGTCTTAAAAATAACCCAGCTAATACCAATACATCAGTCCTGTATGAGACAGCCCTAGCATGTATTCAATATGGACGGTGGGTGTTAGCGCCGAAGTGGTGACATGTAGAGGTGTATGGTATGTAGGAGGACGGCTGGGCCTTGATAGCAGGCTGTAAAGCCTATGCCCAGAGTCGGACACATAAAAAAAAAAAAATTCTGAGATTTTTTAAAGTTGGTCGGGGGCTGAGCCCGTAAAAATTATGGTTCGAAAATTGTATATAGTGGAAGACCTTCGTATTAACCAGATGTACTCACAGGGGAGGTTTCATTCATAGCTTTCTCCTTTTCCTGACCGTTTTAATTTCTGGGAGGTGGTTGACCCCACAAGAATCATTGGGGAGGAGTCATACTCCTAACACACACACACATGCACGCACACACACAAACAAACAATGTGATTCCTTATTTATCACGCATAACTGGTACTGAGCCTAGTGCAGGGTAATAACTGCACGATAGTGAATGTACAGAACCTACGGGATTTATCCTAATTGATACTGGCCCCCCCACTTGTAAATCCAAATTTTCCCTTTTACAACAATTTAGACCCATTAAATACATAATTATGGAGTTATTGGAAGTATCAGAAACATATATAGGCAATTTCAGCTTAACAGAAAGTAATGAAAAAGGCACATTAAGGAAGAAACACGTACCATATAAAGACCTGAGCTGGGCTTCAGGTAAGAGGTTCTGAGGCAAGGGGGTGGAGAGTCAGTGATCTCCGCCACCTGGGATTAACTCCTTGAGTAGGGCTTCGTCTTTGCATTCCTCAAAACCATCAGAAACGACAGATTTTGCACTATCATTGTCGGCAGAAACCAGCTCAGGTGCACGATTTTTTTTTTTAAGGCAATAATGCACAATAATGGCAGAAGTGCAGATTATCATCTACACGTGATAACGAAAACCACTATAACCAAGTGCACCCAGACTTTCTCCTCTGAATCAACTTTAGACGATTCCGGTGCTGTCCTTCCATCACTTTACCCTTCTGGCTTTCGCCTGACTGACATTAAAATTTCTTCCACTGATGTACTTTCTGCCCTCACTGGCCTCAATACTAACACGGCATATGGGTCTGATGGAGTTCCTCCTGTTATACTCACATGCATAGGCAACTCTTTCGCTTTGTCTGCCGATTTGTACCTTTCCTTCGTGCTGGAAGTTTGCTCTCAGCCTGTCCCAAAGAAGTGTGACCATTCCCAGCCCTTAAACTCCCACCCAGTTGCTTTGGCATCTTGTATTTTTAAAGTATTTGAATCTGTTGTAAAAAGAAAAAAAAAAAGCACCTTTCCTATCAGTGCCTTCTTTCCGATCACCGGTAGGGGTTCCACCAGGAACGCTCCACTGACGAGCTTTTCACCTTTCAGACTCCTGCCCATCCTCCTATCGGGACTTTGGCGAAAGCTTTGCAAGTGCATCTTTAAGGCTTTCGATCGAGTATGGCATAAATCTTTAATTTCCAAACTGCCTTCTTACGACTTCTATCCTTCTATCTGTGCCTTCAGCTGTAGCTTCCTTTCTGGTCGTTCTACAGCTACTATTGTAGACAGCCACCGGTCTTCTAGAGCTATCAATAGGGTCTTGTCCTATCGAATCTCTTCCTTCTATTCATCAATGACCTTCTATGCTGTACATATAACCCTGTCCACTTATATGCTGATGACTCCACCCTTCACCTTTCCATTCGCTTCTCACAGTGTCCAGCTCAGCAGTTACTTCAACAAACAGGGGACTATGGCACACCTAATGCCTGACTTGGTTCATAATCCTGATTGGGGTAAAACTAATCTTGTTGTTTTTCATAAATACCATCATCATCATCCGGACCTCCTTTCCCACCCTAGGGCAAGGTGAGGAGTAGCAACGTCCAGACAGCCCAAGTCTATCTAGCCCAATGGGCCATGCTTCCCTTCATTGATCATTCAAGCCCTCAGAATCCTGGCTCTATCTGATACGCCAAAAACATTCACTACATTCTGTAGCTTCACATAAATGTATCCGATGAAGTCAAACCGGACGCTGTCACATTAAAAGGGGATGCCAAATCCCTGATCATGCATTTTTTCTCAAAACATTCATCCAGCCAGCTCGATCTCTTGTCAGTCCTTTAGCCTCGCCGACTTCCATATCTCTCTTCCTCACACACTCATCCACCATATCCCTCCACCTTCTCCTTGCCCTATCTCGCCTCCTCCCTCCTTCAAATTCGCTCAGATATACTTTTTCCACCACTCTATTGTTATCCATTCTCTCCGCATGACCATACCATCTCAGTACACTCTCTTCGATTCTGGTGTTCTTTTTTTTTTTTTTTTTTTTTTTTTTTTTTCC
>JAGKTI010001636.1:0-11663 GCA_018397915.1 Birgus latro | reverse complement strand
TTTTTTTTTTTTTTTTTTTTTTTTTATGTGTCCGACTATGGGCATAGGCTTCACAGCCTGCTATCAAGGCCGAGTCGTCCTCCTACAATCTACATGTCACCACTTCGGCGCTTAACACCCACCGTCCATATTGAATACATGCTAGGGCTGTCTCATACAGGACTGGTGTATTGGTATTAGCGAGGTCATTTTTACGACATGTCGGCGGGTCTCCTGGTAGATCAGTAAAGCCTGATTTAATGAAATTCAAATTCTTAAACTGTTCCCTGCACCAGCGAGGATTCAAACCTGGGTCTCTCGGGACTGCAAGCCAACACTCCACATCTTTCATGAATCACATTATTTCGTATCCTGTCCACTCTCTGTACTCCACATACATTCCTCAGCAGTCCCATCTCCAATGCTCTCACTCGTGACTTTTCATTTTCATGCCACACCACAGTCTCACATGCATATGTTGTTGGCACTAACACTCCTTCACATATGCCTCGTGCAGCTGCAACACTCAAACCTCTGTTTTTTATCAAGGCCTTCATAACACCAGCTGCTTTCCTTCCTTGTGCCACTCTAATTTCCACTCTTTTACACCTTTTCCTCTATCACTGAACCCAGGTATTTGAACTCTCTCATCAACTCCAGTCCCTCTCCATTCACTGTAACATAACACTGGGAGTCACCTTCTCTCTGATAAATATCACTTTACTCTTTTCTATGTTTACTTTCAAAGCACGATGCTCACAGACATCAGCAAAACTCTGCACTAGTCTACCAAGTTCTTGTCGGGTATTTGCAAGTAGTACAGCACCATCAGCATACAACAAATTTGAGATATTCCATCCATCACCGCTCATTACCAACGCCATCCCTCTCTCCATTACTTGTGTTTTTACTTCTCTCATCACCCCATCCATATATATAGTGAACAAGAATTGGGACATCACACAACCTTGTCGCAAGCCCACATTGATCCTGAACCATTCACTTAGATGCCCATTTACCCTTACACATGCATCACTACCATCATAAAAACTCTTGACAGCACCTAGCAGCTTACCATCTACACCGTACATGCGCAAAACCTTCCACAGTCGCTCTTTGTCTACTTTGTCGTATGCTTTTTCCGGATCTATGAATGCCATAAACACCTTATAGTCCTTTTCACAACCCTTCTCCACTATCTGTCTTACCGCAGACATTTGATCCACACATCCTCTGCCACTCCTGAAGCCACCCTGTTTACTCACTAGGACTTCTGATATATCTCTTAATTTCTCTATAATAATTCTTCCATATATCTTCCCTACCACACACAATAACCTTATGTCACGATAATTCTTGTACTCACTTCGTTCACCTTTATTTTTGTACAGGGGTACAATACAGCCTTTTTCCGCTCTGCTGGTACAGTTTCACCCATCCATGCCTTCTTACATATCTCCAACAAGTACTTCATTCCGCTCTCTCCACTACACTTAATCATCTCTGCATACACCTCATCAGCCCCAGCTGCTTTCCCATTTTTCAGCTGTATCACAGCATTCTTCACCTCTGTGTGTCATGGTTCCTGGCACTGCTTTCCTTCTCTGCATACCCCCCAAACCAATCATGTTTACAGCAGCTCTCCTCTCTCTATTCACATTCACCAGGCCTTCAAAACATTCTTTCCATCTGGTCCTTACTTCATCTCAGTGGGTTAAAAATCTACCACTTACATCCTTCACACAACTTTCTGCTGTTACTTCTGCATATCCACACCTTTTTCCAAAATAACTTCCTGTTTTCAAAGTAATCTGCTTTCATATTTTTAATGCACCAAAAACTTAGTTCTTTCATCTTTCGACCCACCAAAATCTTCCACAGGAATGTCCTCTAATTTTAACAAAATCCAGCCCAGTCCTGCACCGTCTTTAAACGTACTTGGGGTTTAATTCTCTCGTGATTTGTCATGGAGAGATTATATTCTCAATTGTAAATCTGATTCCAAGAGATTAACTGTGCTAAGCCGACTCCGTGCCTTCATTAACTGCACACTTTCTGACTTTAAAAACAGGTTTTATTCACCTCTGAGTAGAGTACATTTCTTATGTGTGGGGAGACTCCCCACATACAGCTCTTCTCAGTCGCTCTCGTGAGGTCAGTCTGGTCAGACGTCTCAGTCGCTCTCTTGTGCGGTTAGTCTCAGTGTTGTGCTAGTGCCATACCCCTTGTGAATTTGTGAGTGATGGCTTCCTCTGTGGAGAATGGTGTCGCTGCTACGGGTTTCGAGAAAGACTACCTCGAATTGAAGGAAGAACTTCTCGAATTGAAGCGGGAGGTGCAGATTCTCCGGCAGGAGAAGTCACAGATGAGGGAATTGTTGGAGGAGATGTTGGAGGAGAGAAAGAAGAAGGCTGAAGGTTGGACACTTGTTCACAAGGGTGCAACGGAGTTCACCCTTAAGAAGCAAGAAATTAGGACTACAAACGCATTCGAAGCACTGCAGGACGAATGTGAAGGGAAGGCAGAGAGGAAAGAAGAGGTGAAGGACGGTGAGAGAACTTCCCGTACAGGTAAGTATATTGTAAACAAAAAAGGTAAGAAAATTGTTGCTGTTGTTGGAGACTCCCAGGTAAAGTATGCAAACAGAGTCATGTATACTCGACTCTCTAAACATGTGTGTCTTCTGGGGGCCAGGGTGGGTAATGTGGTGGAGAAAATTTCAAATATCGTTAAGGACTGTGGAGACAAACCCACTGTGTGCCTCAGTGTAGGAGGCAATGACATTGGCAGGCGTAAGAGTGAGGTACTATGGCAGCAGTACAAGGAGATGTTAGAGAAGGTTAGGGATAGGGGAGGGACCCCTGTAGTACTCGGTGTTCTGCCTAGGAGGCGGGTAGGGAGGGAATGGTTGAGTAGGGCGATAGGTTTTAACTGCCGCCTTGAAAGGTATTGCAATGATAATGCAATACCTTTCATTGACAGCTGGGACCGGTTTTATGGACGGAGTGCCATGTATTGTTGGGATGGGACTCATCTGAGTAGGCAAGGAGTTACTGTTTTAGCTGGAATGATAGATAGGGAGTTAGAGAGGTTTTTTCGAGACTGAAAATTAGTTGTACAGGAAGTTGCAGCAACTACACTCAGAAATCATTATCATCAGATTTGGATAGATGCATCAAGACATGCAAAGGTGTAGAAACATCCACTCAGGCACCTCAACATGAGCAGACGATGATAGAAGACGGAACAAGCGATGATAAAATGGCAAGGAGTGATAGTACAAAAAATTGTTGTATTAGTAAAGTAAAGAGTTTCCCGGTTATTAACAAAATCAAAAAAAGTCAGTCCCAAGGTAGAGGTAATCTGAAAGCGTACTACACAAACAGCAGGAGTTTACGTAATAAAATGGATGAACTAAGAGCTTTAATTTGTACAGAGAAAATAGACATTGCCATTATTAGTGAAACTTGGATGAATACAGACACTCGAGAATTTTTAGCAGAATATCAAATAAAAGGCTATAATATTTTTGTGTCAAACCGTCTGGGAAAAAAGGGGGGCGGGGTAGCTATTTATGTAAAGGATTCATTAAATTGTTACAATAAAGCAGACATTAAAGTAAATAGGGACACCGAAAGTGTCTGGGTTGAAATCAGTAACAACAGGGAGAAATTAGTCTTAGGAGTCATTTACAGATCTCCAAAATTAAGTAGAGCAGAAAGTAAATATTTTTGGGAGGAAATCAGGAAAACGTCACAGTCCAGCATAGTAATAATTGTAGGGGATCTTAATCTGCCAAGGATAGATTGGCAAAATCAGACAGGGGATGCAGAGTCAGAGGAATTCCTAGAGGTAGTACAGGATAATTTCCTTTATCAGTACATCAGGGAGCCCACCAGAGGTAATAATATACTAGATTTGGTTTTAGCTAATAAAGAAAATGTCGTTAGTGATATAGAGGTTGGTGGACGACTTGGTAATAGCGATCATGAAGAAATTAAGTTCAAATTTAATTGGGACGTCTGTTCCACCGAAAATACATCCACCATTCCTAATTTTCGTCTAGGAGATTTCGATGGATTAAAAGCTTATTTTAGAACGATATTCCATAGGGAGAATAGCTATTTTAGGGAGTGCCAGGTCAGTGGAGAACCCCTGGTCATAGGACAGGAAACGGGTGGGAATGTGCGCTATGTCCCGGGGGAGGGGGGTCAGGTGAGAGATGGGCAGATTAACTCTCGTTCGGCCAGTGAGAAATACAACGAGTTAGTAAATATAATACACGGAGGCCAAGATAGATATATTCCTTCAAAACCGTTTAGAGCGAATAATTCGGAACCGAGATGGTTAAACAACAGAATAAAATCCCTCATAGGGCAAAGGAAAGGAATATATAGAAAAATAAAACGCTGAGAGAAACACTTACGTAACCGGTACGCGATTTTAAATAGAGAAGTAAAGAGGGAGATACGGAAGGCAAAGAGAAATTATGAAATTAAGATTGCTAGTGAATCGAAAGAAAACCCCAAGGGTTTTTACCAAATGTACCGGACAAAAAATAAAGATAGGATAAGACCACTCAGAACAGAATCAGGTGACATTACCAGTGAAGATAAAGAAATGTGCTCCATCCTAAATAATTATTTCATATCAGTATTCACCAAGGAAAATCTAGACCTGATCCCTCAAGCAGCGAATATATACGACGATAATACGGAAAATATTCTTAGTGAAATAAACATTAGTAAGGAGGTCGTATTGAAAGAAATTAATAAGTTAAAAACTCAAAAATCGCCAGGTCCGGACGATATATATGCAAAAGTTATAAAAGAAACCAAAGAAGAATTATGTCAGCCACTTTTAACGTTATTTAATAACTCTTTAATTTCAGGAGAAGTTCCCGAGGCGTGGAAGACCACAAACGTAGTGCCCATTTTTAAAAAGGGTGATAAAGCAGCTGCGTCGAATTATCATCCGATAAGTCTAACGTCAATAGTAGGAAAAATGTTAAGAGTCAATTTTGGCCAATAAGATTAGAGAACACTTAGAAAGATTTAATCTTATAAATGAAAGTCAGCACGGATTCAGGCAAGGACGATCCTGCCTCACAAACTTGTTGTCATTCTTCTCGGAGGTCTATGAGGCAGTAGATAGCGATAAAGCTTACGATATTATTTATCTGGACTTCAGTAAAGCGTTTGATAGGGTCCCACACGTGAGGTTAGTTAGGAAGGTTCGAGCACACGGTATAGACGGCAATATCTTAAAATGGATAGAATCCTGGCTGAAAGGACGAAAGCAGAGAGTATTAATAAATGGAACTAAGTCGGACTGGGGATTAGTAACTAGCGGTGTACCACAGGGTTCAGTACTCGGTCCCTTATTATTTGTTATATATTTAAATGACCTAGACTTAGGAATCACTAGCAGTATCAGCAAATTTGCCGACGATACAAATATAGGGCATATCATTAACTCGACTGACGATTGCCATAACTTATAAAATGACCTCGATATATTATCCAGATGGTGTAAAACTTGGCAAATGGAATTTAACGTTGAAAAATGTAAAGTACTTAACGTAGGCAAGACCATTGGAGATACTAAATACAGCTTAGATAACAAAGAAATTAGTAAATCGGAATGCGAGAGAGATCTAGGAGTCATGGTTGGTAACGACCTCAAACCAAGGCAACAGTCTATTAATGCGAGAAATAAAGCAAATAGGGTCCTAGGATTTATTTCGAGAAGTGTGAGCAATAGGTCATCAAAAGTAATACTGCAACTATATCTAGCATTAGTAAGGCCACATTTAGACTACGCAGTACAATTTTGGTGCCCTTACTATAGAATGGATATTAACTCGTTAGAAAGTGTACAGAGAAGAATAACAAAAATGATATATGATGTTCAAAACCTGTCATACGAAGACAGACTGAAAAGACTAAATCCGCACTCATTAGAGAGACGTAGAGTAAGGGGAGATTTAATTGAGGAGTTTAAGTGGATGAAGGGTATAAACAAGGGAGATATTAGCAAGGTACTTAAAGTGAACATACAGGATAGAACTAGAAGTAATGGTTTCAAACTAGAAAAATTCCGTTTCAGTAAGGAAATAGGTAGAAATTGGTTTGGTAATAGAGTAGTAGATGAATGGAATAAGCTTCCTAGTAAAGTAGTTGCTGCCCCTTCCATTGTGAGTTTCAAGCATAGGCTAGATAAGCATATGACAAATAAGGGGTGGGTATAGAAAAAGAAAAAAAATCTTATAACCTTATAACCAATACTAATTCATACTTTTTCCTTTTCAAGTTACACTATGATAGTCTCTGTTCTCCTTTCACACTTTCCTATAAAATGTCCACGCCAGTTTTTCTATGCTGCGTGGTGTTCTTTCTGACTTTTTCCTGCCGGCTTCGGCTGGAGGGTTTGGAGGGCGGGGGGGAGCCTTCTTCTTTGCTGTCCTTATCTCATCCTAGTAGCTCAGTTACTCTTCTAGGAGCTGCCTAGCACGGGCCAACCGGCCTACTGCAGTTATCCTCTCTTCTTATGTTCTAAATAGTCAAAGGCTTTTCTTCTCCTTAACTCTCCTCCTCATCCTGGCTCCCTGCACCCCTCTGTCTCTTTGCCGCACTGTTGCATCTTTATCTCTTTTCTGTTGCTACTTCAATGGTCACTGCTCCTCTGAGCTGTCTGCTCGCATTTCTCCATGACTACGGCGGGTGTGTCGCATCCGTCTAGCAGCAAACTTATCCATTTTCTGTCGAATTTTCTAATGCAAGAGTTAATTGTTGCTCCCAGTAACATCAGCCAGCTTAGGTCTCCTGATGAACAAAGGCCTCCCTCAACCTACTTCACGAATTCCTTGTCTGAGCCAATCTCTGCCCGGCTATGCCTGCAAAATTCTTTAGCTTATCTCTCCACCTCCTGTCTGGTCTTTTTCTGCTAGGTTTGCAATCTCTTGGAGTCCATTCAGTCAGCCTCTTCCTTCATCCCTTATTGTTGCTACATGGCTTGGTTACCTCCATGCCTGTTACTTTTATAACTTCTCTACTGTCCTTGAATTTAGTCGCAAGTTGATCTCTTCCAATCTCAAAAATATTTCTAATATTGACCTTTCCATTGCTCTTTATGTATGGATGAGTTTGTTTTCCATTGATTTTGTCAGTTTCCAGGTCTCACATCCGTAATTCATTGCTAGGTTTATAAGGATTAGGTATTAGTAGTATGTTTCGTTTCATACATACTGGCAAGCTACTTTTCATGATGTCTAAGTGTTTATCGAAAGCTTTCCATCCGATTATAATGGGTCTTTTTGTTTCGTTTTCATGGTCTTTAGTTTTAGTATTGATCCCATATTAATTGTGCTTTCAACTTCTTCAAGAGTTACATCATTAATTTGGTGACGCTATTTGGTGCATTTAGATTAAACAATTGTTTTTACTCCGGTTCACCTTTAGGCAGTTTTTGTACACAAGGATAAGAGAGTTTACATATATTTACCATTGGGTCCTGTTACTGAGGTGAGGTGTGCAGATCAGACTGACCTTGAAATGAGACACACTGTAAGAAAAAATGGTAATTAACTATATTTTAGTGTTTAGAACGTCCCACTCTGAATGAGGGTCCTGCATAGGTTGATCACTAAGAGGTACGTGCCTGCAAGTTTTTCGATTATACTCGTACAGTACCACCAAGGGAAATTGTCTGGTCATCTCCCCTTAACCCCATCAGTCCGATGGCGTATTTGAAATCCCATTCTTGCTGAACCCAGAGGATTCTTCTCAGCTAAAGAAGAATTTCTAGTGATGAGGTTAGTTAATAATAAAAAAAAAACTCTCCTTAGCTCAGCGAAATCGCCTGGCTAGCAAAAACATATTGCAAAGAACATGTCATTGTAGTTAACGAGTTATATGTACTGAACTACTGTATGGTAGCCATACCTCGGGCTCCTACACCAGTGAAAGGGGTAAAATGGGTCTGAGTGTTACGTACTGGATCAGGATCCGATCCCCAGTAGTAGTGGATGTTCTGCCCAACGAAGTAGTCATCGCTGCATATCAACCTGTCTTTACCTCTGTCGTGGCCGTCAGGACACTGGCTGGCCCACGCCTGTACAAGGGGAGGTGGGGATTATGAGGGTGCAGGTGGGAGGTGATGTACATAGGGGGTACATAGGACAGCAAACAGCAACAGACCTTATGGTCCTTTCGAGGCTGTTTGTTACAGAGTAGACTGTGACTACAAGATCTAACTCTACATCCTGAAGGATAAGGATAGTAAAGCAAGAAGGCTCCCCCCACCTCCAAACCCTCCAGCCAAAACTGGCAAGAAAAAGTGAGAAAGACCACCATGCAGCATGGAAAAACTGACATGGAAATTTCATAGGAAAGATTGAAAAGGAAAAGCTACATTATATAATACATTATCTATAAGCTACCATTATGAATAACCTGAAAGAGTAAGTAGTAAAGTACAATGAATAATCGAATAAATAAATAACGCATGACACTATGTATGGGTACACTGAGTTGACGGGGCGTCTGCGGACGATGAGACTCTGTAGACATAACAACGTGAATACAGTAATCCCTTGGTCTCAGTTAGACTCTGCGGGAATTCAAAAGAAACAGATACACGTGAATATAGCTAATAATCTGCAGGAATTCAAAAGTTGCAGGAAGAAACTTAAAACATTATTGCCGTGCATATATTTGCATTTAGTAAATTGATCCCGGCTCTGAAAGAGTAGAATAAATAAAAATTTATACAAGTGTTTTATTCAGGAGTAAACATAGTAAGCTGGGGGTTAGATGACAAATATTTATCCAGGCAACCTTTAAAGGTTAATACTGTATTAATATTTACTACATTGGAGGGCAGTTTATTCCATATATTTACAACTCTATTGAAGAAGAAATGCTTAGCTTCATGTGAGTGGAATCGTTTGCCAATTATTTTATGCCCATTGCCCCTAGTATAATACGAGTGATCAACTGTGAAGTATTTATTGACAGCCATGTTATCTTGTCCTTTGAATATTTTGAATACTTGAATTAAATCTCCTCGTATCCTCCGTTTAGTTAAGGTAAAGAGATTCAAGGCTTCTAAACGTTCCTCGTATGGTTTATTTCTCAATCTAGGTATCATTTTTGTCATCCTTCGCTGCACTTTTTCAAGCTTTTCCATATCCTTTTTGTAATATGGTGACCAAAACTGAACGCAGTACTCCAAGTGCGGGCATACTAAGGAATTATACAAAGTGAGGATGATATTATCGGACTTATATTCAAATGCTCTGCCTATGAATCCAATCAATTTGTTGGCCTTTTTCACTGCTTCTGTACATTGTTTGCCTGGTTTCAAATCGTCTGTTATTATAACTCCTAAGTCTTTTTCATGGTTTACCCTATCAAGTTGGACATTATTCATGCTATAACTAGCTCTTACATTTTTACTGCCAATGTTTAGTACTTTGCATTTATTAATATTAAAATCCATTTGCCAAACTTGGGCCCAGTTAAACAGCTGATCAAGATCTCTCTGAATTGCTTGCCTTTGCAGCACTGTATCTGCTCTGTTACCTATTTTAGTATCATCAGCAAATTTTGAAATCTTACAACACAATCCTTCGTCAATATCATTTACATATATTAAGAAAAGAATAGGACCTAACACGGAACCCTGTGGCACTCCACTTGTAACGTTTATCCAGTCTGACTCTTTTCCATTAATTACAACTCTTTGCTTTCGTCCAGACAGCCAATTTTCTACCCAACCAAGAACACTGCCACTGAAACCATGTGCCTTTAGCTTCTGAAGGAGTCTTTTATGTGGAACTTTGTCAAAGGCCTTTTGAAAATCTAGGTAGACCACATCAACAGATTTAGTATATCACTGAAGAAGTCCAGCAGATTCGTGAGGCAAGAGCGATTATTACGAAAACCATGTTGCGAATCTTTGATGAGATTGTTTGTTTCTAAGTGTTTCACAAACTTGTCTCTGATAATAGTTTCGAGCAATTTGCACACCACCGATGTTAAACTAATTGGGCGGTAGTTTTCTGGTTGGGCTCTGATGCCTTTTTTGAATATTGGGGTTACGTTGGCAAGCTTCCATTCATGTGGCACCTTACTGCTCTTAAGTGATAAGTTGAAAAGTTCAGACAAAGGCTTTGATATTTCATTCTGTAGTTCCTTCAATACACGTGGAGATATTTTGTCTGGTCCTGGTGTTTTATTCTCTTTTAATTTGTATATTGCAAGCAGTACGTCACGATCGCTAACTGTGATGTCAGTAATTATGTTGCCCTCTTCTATAGGAATGGGGGAAACAGCGGGAATCGTATGTATATTTTCTGTTGTAAATACCGACGCGAAGAACGTATTAAGAATTTTTGCCATCATAGTTTCATCATCAGTGTGCTCTCCGTTATCTGTGATCAAGGGACCGATTGTTGGAGTTATTACCTTTTTGCTTCTTATGTAACTGAAAAATTCTTTGGGATTTGATTTACTGATACTTGCAATATGTGCCTCAAGGTTTTACTTACTGCATTTAATTAATTTTTTGGCTTTTCGTCGAAGGGCATCGTAATCATTTTTATAACTTTGACTCTTTGTGGTATTATAGTTTTTATGTGCAAGATTTTTAGCTTTCAGACAATGTTTAATGTCGGAGTTCCACCATCTGGGTTTAGATTTTTTGGCAGGCCTTCTGTTGCGCATTGGAATGCATAACCTGACAGCACTGTTGAGAGTTTCCGTAAAAAAATTCCAAGCATCATTGATATCTAGAGTTTGGACAATGGGATGCCAGTTGCCTGCACCTATAATTGCCTTTAATTTCATAAAATTTGCTCTCTTAAAGTCAGGCACTTTCTCACAACTGGCCCTGACACTGTCTTCACAGAATTTAATGTTGAATGTAACTATGCGATGATCACTTGTACTAAATTCTTCTCCTACAATTACGCTACTCACTACATTTTCTGATGTGGCTAAGACAAGATCTAGGATGTTAGATCCACGTGTCGGATAATTTACAAATTGATATAAAGAACTTTCCTGCAAGTTTGTGTACAGGTCTAACCCTGTGTGTGAGGATAGGGCTTCTCCCCATTTTGGAACTGGTAAATTAAAATCACCAAATATTACCGTGCTTTGTGTACAAGATATTTCAGCAATTTGATTGTAGATTTCGTTATTGATGTTGAGTGGCTGACCGGGTGGACGATAAATTACCCCAATGTTGATTTTATGACAGGATTCATTTCTTAGCTGAATGTAAATAGTGTCAATGTTTTCAATACATGGCTTGGTAATTTCGACTGGATGAAATCCTGATTTAATGTATAACAACACACCGCCCCCTGTTCGATTCTTCCTTTCGCTACTGAAAATGTGATAGCCTGGTAATTTAAATTCTGCTAGAAAATCTCTCTGTTCAGTATCTAGCCACGATTCTGTTATACCAATTACATCATAATCATCGGTAAAGACAAGGGCCTCTCATCGCTCATCGCTCATTTTTGAAGGCTCCAACATGCTTGCATGTGTCGGCCTTGGTCACCTAATGGCGGCTCTCCATGCTGCTCGATCTCTGGCAGCCTCCCTATTCAGTCCCTTAACCCTTAAGTCACATTTAATGACCTCATCCCATGTCTTTCTCGGTCTACCCCTCCC
>JAGKTI010001635.1:43524-61228 GCA_018397915.1 Birgus latro | reverse complement strand
GGTTAAGTATCTGAATATGGCAAATGGTGGACAGTTTTATTCAACCGAGGGTAAACTCATCACGAAAAACTATTAATTATTTTATGTGGATTTTTAAAAGGTGTCAGACATTTACAGAGGAATATAAATGTTGAATAATTTAGGAAGCTGCATTTACTTTCCCATTAATCTCACAGCCTCCATACAAGACTGGAATTCATGGTTTTGATATTTAACCCCTTCACCCTGAGAACGTCATATACAGACTAGTGGGTATATATATTTTGTTATTGCCAGGTGATCACACGTAAATTAAGGGAGCAGCCTAACAGTGAAGGAGTAAATGAAGGATATATCTAATCTCTCCAGTTTTTAAAAATCTCTTACATATCTGAATAAAATCGTCCGGAGAGAGCAAGAAGACAAAAGGACGTCCCCGAACTGAAAGGGTTAATAAGACAATCATTTATATTTATACAGGGTGTTTCACGGGATATATGGGAAACCTCGAAGGGGATTCTTTCTCCAAAAAAAAAAAAAAAAATGCTATGCTAATGTTGGTTCATTTATCAGCCATTACGCCACTGCAACTACTGATGACCTTAATTATGACCTTAACTTTGAGGGAAATGATAGGAGCGAGATTCCTTACCAGTTTGCTCTGCTCCGTTGCTATATTCTTGTATGCTATTCGTGCAATCTATGTCAACTTTAAATACATATATAAGAAGCAAAGAGAAGGATATCAATGGGTAGTATGGGAAATAAATCGCTGAGGAAGAAGTGCTACGGAGCCTTCTAAAACCACGAGAATGAGGTTCTTTGACTCGCAACGTATCGCGCTAACGTAAGGCGACGCACTACGATAAACGATAACGATAGGAAGCAAAGAGTCTAAGGCTCGTACTCTCGTCGGTCAAGGAGGCTCCCTAACACCTCTTCCTTAGCGATTTATTTTTGGAATGGCTAATAGCGTTTTGTACGTTATATGGGCAGGGTAGGGAGATACTGGAATGATTTAAGTAACACAGAAAAGACGGCAAGGTGTAATAAGCAAAATAAATCGCGTAGGAAGAGGCGTTAGGGAGCTGTATCACTCCTAAGCATTATGTAACCCTTCATTAGTCATAACAAAGTATTAAATCCGATCTCAGGCTGAAGTAATGATTGAAGATGGTTTCCGATTCCTTTAGCCTAATATTTTGGGTTTGGACGTCTGTAGGTGGAATGGGAAGCATCGTTGCACCTGTTCTTTTGCGATTTATTTTGCACATTATGATATATCGGGGATACTGAGATGTACTGGGCAGAGTTTATAGCCAAGAAAGTTATTATTTTTTAGCGGCGTTAAATCCTCGTGATGAAGAGGTTTATTTGGCGGCGTTAAATCCTCATGCTGAAGAGGTTTATTTGGCGGCGTTAAATCCTCGTGCTGAAGGAGTTTATTTGGCGGCGTTAAATCCCCGTGCTGAAGGGGTTTATTTGGCGGCGTTAAATCCCCGTGCTGAAGGGATTTATTTGGCAGCGTTAAATCCCCGTGCTGAAGTTTATTTGGCGGCGTTAAATCCTCGCGCTGAAGGGGTTTATTTGGCAGCGTTAAATCCCCGTGTTGAAGGGATTTATTTCACGGCATTATATTCTGTTTCAATTTTCTTGCATGTCAACAGATGGGCTTCAACGCAGGAACAATAATATACCGTAATTAGTAAAGATAATGATGATGATGATGATGATGATGATGATGATGATGATGAATAGTAAGATGATGATGATGATGATGATGATTAGTAAGGATGATGATGATGATGATGATGATGATTAGTAAGATGATCATGATGATCAAAGGAAGTGACATTTGGGCGAGCAACAATCTAATTAGCTCTCAAGTCTTATCCCAGCTGACTAATATAACCTTGCGCATGATCTTGTTCACCTCTCTCTCTCTCGTATTTTCTCTTTATTTTCTTATCTTCTAAACTGTAAAAATTGCTGGACCGTGGTAGTAGGTGCCGGTCCAGAAACCCCTTAAATCACTGAGTTACTGAGGGACTGAGTTACTGAGGATCGGTTTGAGTCCTTTACAGCCCCTAAGATCTGTTTGAGGTCCTTTTTTGTAACCCCCCTTTTTTTTCTTCTTTTTCTTCTCTGATGGAGGACACTTGTAATCTGGTGTATGGATTATTTTTTAAGATTTAACTGGCTTTCTTTCCTCTGTTCATTTTCTGTAAATCAAATGGAAAACGACATCCGGCAACTCGCGCGAGCCAGTAAATTGCCAAGCACCCCAGGATTTGCCGTTTCATTTTTTTTCTTTTTGCTGGACTTTGCAGGGTCTGGTAGCAAGCAGTTTTGGTGGTCTAGTTTCCGTTGTTAAATTTAGTTTGAGAGCAACGTAACAGATCTTTTCTTACTTTCCATTCCATCTGATTTACTTGCTCATGTCAAAAATGGCGTTTAGGCTCTGTTGCTCTTTGTTTTATTTTTTTTTCTTATTGACGGCTTTTGTCATTTCTCCCATGTTGTTTTATTTTCATACATTTCTCCTTTCCCTTATATATCTTCTCTCTTACAGTTCTTTTCCTATACAGTTGTTCTCTCTTATAGTCGTTCGCTTAAATTACTGTCATAAATTTCTGATACATTTTTCACAGTCAGTCTGATGTCGTGTTTATGTCACACTTGCTTCCACGATGATTTTTGTTTAAGAGGCGGGAGTCTCTCAAAGCAGCCCTGTCCGTCAGTCACTTCCTAACGTTCTCGGACGCAAAGTGCTTTACTCCCATAAACTTTTTAGCCAAGCCATAATATCATTACACGCGAATCTGGTAATCTTTCAGCAGACTTCTCGTAATGAACGGAATGAAACGAAAAAGAGGCGACCATGCTGACTAGGAAATCAGATAAAGGTACAAGGATGCTAAAATTAAGTTGACTGTCAGTGTTGTGCGAATAGAGAAGGGGTTCATTATGTTGAGTAGGTGGGGTTCATTGCTGAGCAGGTGACAAAGGTAGATGTTGCTCATTTTGTCTCACAGAATGCGGTGTGGGATCAGAGTAGTAGTAGTAGTAGTCGTAGTGGCAGTAGTAGTAGTAGTAGTAGTAGTAGTAGTAGTAGTAGTAGAAGTCAATCAATCAATTAACCAGTTATATCTCATATCACATGAAAATACACAATTTACACCATTACTATACACATATATAAATAATTACAAGACGTAGCTCTGTACATATAAAGTTCAACAGCTAGTTATATAATTTCTGTAATCATCTCAGAAGAGGAGACATATCTGCTCAGCGCTGAGTTGTAGTTTTTATCAGAGATTACTTAATGTACGTGTAGTTTATATAATCTGCATCCCTCTAACAAGTTCGCGATTTTGAACCTTGTGTATCCATGATTAATAATATCTAATGAATTTTGTACCATATCTATGTTATAGGTTTCTCTAAGTAATGTCAATATACGTGGAGCATCGTGGCCTGAGGTAATAAAAAACTAAAAATAATCTACAAACAACATTATTATTCCTATTGACTGATTTAAAATATGTAGCCTGAACAAATGCTACGTGGTGTCTCAATATATATATATATTTTTAAGCATTTGCATATACGCTCTCAATGCTGTTTAAAAGGTTATATTCTGACATATCATTCACGTCCCGGAGATATAACCCATAGTCAGGCACAGGGTATGCTTTAAACAAATACAATATCGTCTGTGAATTAAGATTTTAAAATGCTCTAATAACTGTATTATTAAGTAGTAGTAGTAGTAGTAGTAGTAGTAGTTGTAGGGGTAGTAGTAGTAGTAATAATAATAGTTGTAGTAGCAGTAGTAATAGTAGTAGTAGTAGTAGTAGTAGTATAGCAGCAGTAGTAGTTGTAGTCAATCAATCAATCAATCAATCAATCAATCAATCAATCAGTCAATCACCCATTCCTTTGTTTCGTAGTACAGTACACTACACAGATAACAAATAAAACAGAAACTGAAAAATATTGTACATTAATACATAACCTACATAAATTACATGGTGATATGATATTCTGTACACAATCGTTTATCATTACACATTGCAGTAGTAATAACCGTACTTTAGCTTTGGCCTGAGCTTCCGTAGCTGATTAGGGGGCAGAGACAACAGCAATGGAAGTAGCTGTAGTTAATTAACACCATAATTTTGCAATAATCATTTTATTCTGACCTCTGACTATGTAGTAAAATAGCAACGTAAATGAACTGCCAAAAACACATCAGAAACTATTCTTGGACGTGTAAGTCAATATACTTTAAAGTTAAAATATTAGCTAATAATAAAGGAGTAAAAGCAGATAAGTTATAAGACTGAAAATATCAAAAATCAACAGAAACAAGTTCGAACACAGTTATTTAAATGGAAACTCTGAAGCAAATTTTGTTCGTCAAAAGCTAAGAATATTTTACAGTAACTATAAAACGAATCGAAAAGTTCATTAAAAAAAAAAATAAAGACTAGCCAGTGACGAAAAAGCTAAAAAAAAAAAAAAAGAATAAATTTTCCCGTGAATTAAAAGACGAAAAAAATGAAAACCTAAAAAAAAAAAATATAAAAACTTTATATAAAAATTTAGTGACAAAAATATATATAAAAACCAAGAACAAGAAATATAAGCAAAAGAAGGAACTATGTATGTAAGATTACAGACATTCTCCTTTCTTCATGACGCTGTACCCTGCTAATCCTTGCTTGTATAATAATCTAGGGTGAGGCAAAACGCATAAAAAATATATATAAATACAATGTTTCAGACTTAAAACTATTTGTCTTGATGATCAGATTTCTGGATGTCATTAGTCTCCCAGCATACCTTGCGTAAGTAGGGCAAAGTGACGCCTCAGCAGCAACACATGCACCTAACATTCACTTTAATGACTGCGTATACTCAAATGCTGTAAACATCTGTGATTTAAGCCACAAACATAAGCCATATTCAGGCATACAATAAGAGTTAAATAAAATTAAAAGTATTTACCTTTGCTAATTTAACATTTCTTGAAATATTATAAAGACAAACAGGGCGGCCAGCCATGACAACTCTAGTTCTTTCGGAGAACACAGCAGGCATTACCACACTTTCATAGTTTTCATCTACATAATCCAACTTCCATAACTGTTCCTCTAATAACAATGTCTCCTGTAAATGAATGAAGTCAAAATTCCTTTTTTATTTCACATTAATGTTCCGTACGAAAGTGCAGCAGTTGAACAAACACACAGACAACGCCGCCACGGTGAAAGGATGCATTATTAACAGATATAAAAAGACTGATAAAATAATACAGTTGAAAATATGGGGATAAAATGAAAAAAAAAAATAAAAGGTTACAAAGTAGAAACAGAGGTCCAAACATACACGTATTAAAAATAAAATACATAAAAAAAATATGAGAAGTGGTAAAATAATGATGCAAATTTTGAACTAAAATGCATATCAATGGTGCTTAAAGTGAAATGAAGATAGTTATAATTATTAATAATATGAAGTAGTAAAAAAACTAATATATATATATATATATATATATATATAAACCTTAATGGCACTATTACTATGCGGAGGCTCGGGTATCGCTAGTTCTTTTAGCTCTCTGGTAAGTACTTGTCAATTGTAACATCTTCAAGCCACATATCGGCTTGAAATATTTTTTCTCTACCGATTAATTTTACATGAATCTTGAATGCACTGAACTGTGATTTTATTACTAATTCCTCAACTGATTTTACGTGAACATCAAATGTGTCTTAATTATAGTCTTTGATATCATCTACTTTTGTGCTTTTATCACAATGGTCCAGAAAAACTTCTGCAAACCTCGTTGCTGCCTTGAATGTGCCACCTTCACCCTTCCTACAACCTGTCAGGCCTCTAAAATTCATTTTTTTTTTCTTTCCCTGTGAGTTTTCTTTATCTCTTTCGTTCTTTGCACCAAACAGTATCCAGTCATCATTTTGTTTCTGTACTGATGACTTGGTGTGCGAGTCGTGGGTGATATGAGAGCAGGATGACGGTACCCCTTACTGATGACCCCCGTGGCAGCATCAGTGACTGCACCCTCGAATCAATGACACCACCAGCACCACCCTCACACCCAGCACCCTGGTGGTCAAGCGCGACACGCACACCAACACGGTCAACATGCGTCACACCGCTCCTCCACAGGGCGGGGCTGCTGCACACTACGGCACCACCAGCACTAGCAGAAGCACTACGCCTTACTCCACGATGTTTGGGTCGGGGTTTTGAGTCATTCCTGTCGTTTTTGTCTCCTTACTGGGGCTGAGTCGCCATGCCGCACTTGTCTGGCAGCAACTTGAATTTGGCTCTCTTTTGTATTGTTTTTACTTTTTATTGGAAGGAACAGTATGCGGACCCTGGCCTTTGGTTCTTTTTTCCTTGCATAAAAAAAAAAAACTGCTGGAGCTGTTAAGTGCGACCATTTTTTACAAGGGTTTTAATCCATCATTATTAAATTTATATCTGAAGGTGAATGACACAGTCTCATGTCCCCCATATTTTCAAGTTCATTTAAGGTTACATCCTTTGATACCTCCTCTAACCCCATTATGGCTTTACAAAACTTTATCTGAAGGTCACTGACTTCTATTTTCATGCTACTTACTGTGTCTGCAGTATTAATGACTTCAGTTTCAATGTATACTATTTTAGGAAGTACTTAGCTAAATCTTCTAATAATGTAGTCAGGATGGATGCAAATATCTGCAGACCTATGGGAGGCATTGCTTTATAAGTATCACTCATGAATTTCACTTTGAGCTCTGCTTCACAAAGTTCATCACGAGCATCGATAAGGTCATTTAAGTCTTTCTTTTTCTCTTCTGGGTCACGCCGACATATTGATTCTTTGTTCAGAGACGTATATAGAATTTCCTTAGCTTCCTTAATCTTATCATGTGCATGGAAAGAGCTTATTATCTCTAAAAGAGCATTTCCATTATAGTCTGCCATCGCACAATGAACGAAACACACTAGATTGTTCAGTACGATTGACGAAGCCACTGTGCCGTTTTCCTTTACTGTTGTTTAAGGGAGTTACTATGGCTACCGCAATAAATACAGCAGTTTAAGTACTGTACTTCATCTACCGCAGTAAATACACTCCCTCACATGGGGCACAACAGTCAATGTCCGTGCAGTGCTTGGCAATATTTTCCCCTCACCATACGGCAGATGCGTTCGTAAATAGTCCGATACGCACTAACGCTGGGTCTCGTCATGTTTACTGTTTCAGTGGACACTCATAGGCGACTTCAGGTCAGAAAACACACGTATATGGAGTACACAACAACTTCCTTCATAAATTCTCCACTTCAGGTGATGCACCAACCATTCACAAGGGTCAGTAGTAGTAGTAGCAGCAGTATTAGTAGGAATAACAGAAACTGGCGACACAATTGCCAGGGTCATATGCCGACAGACAACAAGGTAAAAGACGCAACAACAAAAAAATGCATACTAAAACAAAGTAGATATCCCCATGTTGAAAGAAAATACTCTTGACAACAGAATAATTTAGTAAATAAGAATTATCTACAAAAGTGGTAGGAAACCCGCCTCCTGAAGAAAACTAAAAACATCAGTGAGACACCGCTGCTCCAAGCATCGAGGACGAACAGTAGGCACCATCCTCCTCCCTTTACCGATGAAAAAATCTCTAACGTAGGTCCCCCAGACTTGGACACTCGACCAGCAAGTGACGGACAGTAAGGGGAACATGGCAATCATCACAATACGGCTGAGTCCCACCACACATCAGGAACTCATAAGTAAGCCGTGAGTGCCCGATGGGAAGCCGGGCAACAGCCACTTCCAATCGCCGAGACATGGAGGGGGCCCTTTGTGCAACCACCCTCTGAAAAATTTTCTTTAATTTATTGGGAACAACAGCATCACGCTGTCTCTGCCAACGAGTATGAACTGCTGATTTCAAGGAAGGTGTCATATCCTGCGAGGGATGTGGGTACGTGGTACGGGGCCGTTGAGAAGACGCGGCTTTAGCAAATGCATCCGCCCTCTCGTTGTCCTCCATACCAACATTCGCAGGAACCCAACAAAACTGGAAAAGCTTACCACGCCTCTGTATCAAGAAAAGCCACTCAAGAATGGCAGGGTCCAGTGGATGAGTTGAATTAAAGGACTCAAGAGCCAAAAGGGTGGCTTGAGAATCACTAAAAATGGTAAAAGAAACCTCCTCATGTCTTAAAACTGGCTGAATAGCTAAAACGACAGCGGTCATTTCCGCAGTAAAAAGAGGAATCTACAGGAAGACATCCTCCCCTCACAAAATTTGAGAAAACGACCCCAAACCGGACACCAATGTCTGACTTCGAACCATCTGTACATACAGGAACGGCGCCTCTGTGAATGGATGAATGATACCAAAAATATCTGATACAGAGCTAGAGAAGAGATAGAAGACTTGGTACCTTCAATATCTCTGCACTCCTGCACCACTGGAAGGAACCATGGAGCAATCCTTGGGAGCCGGATAGAGCAGACAGGCTCTGCAGACAGACCTAAATCCCCCATAATCTGCCTGACCCTGTACGCAAAAGGATGCGGAGAGTGAGGATGCAAATCATAATATTGAAAAAATGGCTGTTATGACACACAAACAGCAGCAAGTAAGTCTGGCATACGTCTCACACGGTTCCGGCACTGAATGGTTAGTGACCTGCGCTGTAGATCTAGGGTAGGCATGTCAGCCTCGACCAACACGCTAGGAATTGGGGTGGATCTGAAATCACCAGTAGCAAGACGCAAACCAGCACGATGCACAGGACCGAGAATACGAAGCCGCAGCACAGTAGCAGAGGAGTACACCTCGCAACCGTAGGCAAGTTTAGATCCCACTAGAACTTGGTACAGGTGTAGGAGTGTCTTCTGATCAGCACCCTACGAGGTGTGAGATAGTACCCTCAACAAATTCGTTGCCTGCAAACAAGACACCCTCAGAAGTTTCAAATGCAAAACCCAGTTAAGTCGACAGTCAAATGTTAAGCCAAGAAACCTGATCTCCACGCACTGTAGCCGGTCGCCCACTTAGAAATAAATCCGGCTCTGGGTGAACCCCCCTTATTCTACAAAAACACTTAGCCACAGTCTTGCTTGAAGAAAAACGAAAGCCTCACCGTTCCGGCCAGCTGGTGACCCTGCCCGGTGCTAGCTGCGTTCTCCTCTCAGCTGCAAACATCCGGTATCCAGCAAACCACATCATTTGGTCATCGAAATGAAAGAGAGAAGACATCCCCTCAGGCAGTGAACCTATTATGCCATTTATTGCAACAGCAAATAAAGGAACACTGAGCACACTCCCTGTGGAACACCTTCCTCCTTAACTCGCGGGACAGACTGAGGGGCCCACACAGACTTGAAACCTGCGATTTGACAAGAAAGCAACAATGGTATTCGGCCACGCATTCCAAAATTGTGATCCGGGGGATAAGTAAGATGTGAGGAAAGTTTGTGTAACTGAACAGCAGAGTCGACTGGTTACAACGGTGCCACTGCGAGAAGGCGTCTCTCTCCAGCCGCGGTGTTGGTACAAACAATCCATACAAAGATAAATTATGCAGGAAATATTTGACAATGTGCCATATTTAGCTACTTCTCTTTGATTTTTAGGTTAAAACATAAAGAACTCGCTGATGCTCTCAAGTTAATGGAAATAAAGTACTTCATAATTTTCTTTTTACGTGACCATTTCATAATGCTAAATTTATTTCATTCCTGCTACATCCAGTTTATACTGACGGCGGTAACCTTCCCTAGCGGTCCTACAGTTCGCAAGAGGTAGCCTTATATCCGAATTAATTTTTTCCTCTACTTTGCAGTGCTCAAGGAGTGGGTATGACACAGTTGTATTCCCGGTAGATGTTGATGATGATGATGATGATGCCGTAAAATGAAACTCTAAACGTTTGGGGGTTAACTATGGCACTCCTATTCACGTTTCATAAATCTGCTGCTGTGTCGTTGAGGTGCTCAGTTTTGCTGCTTGTTACTCGACCTCTCTTTGTCCTAAACCTAATCTCAGAAAGATCAGTGTGGCCTTACAGATTATAACTGCAAAACGTCAGAGGCTCTTGGTGGATATAATCATCATATTGCGATCCTGGGTAATTGCATGAAACATTTAGTGGAGTGAGTTGAGGCCAGGTGAAGGAGGGAATGCCGCAGTTAGTCAGCAGCCAGGATGGAGGACACAGGCAAAGGAATGAAGTGCCTGGATATATTGGTGACGGAGGTAAGTTAGCTGTCGCGAGTCTTGACATCTTTCTCCCGCAGTTTTCCATCCTTCCCTCCCCTCAAGCTTCTTTAATCATTCAAAAGCTTATGGCAGTCTGTAATTCACAATACCCTTAGTACCTTCGGCTTGTGATTTATATTGTGTTCATTTTGTGTCAGTTTTAGAAGATTTCATTCAGTTCAGGAGGGACCTCTTGCGTTGAAGGAAATATTGACTCATTAGCTCCACTGACCTTGATTTTGTCTATCGTTTTAAGCACAGGCGCACTAGGCGGAGGCCCTGAGAGATAGGGGCGGAAGCTCTCCCCACCCCTCCGCTCAAGAAAATGTGTCGTTTTCAAGGTTAAAGCTGATTTTTTTTTTAGGGCAGATCCTTCTGACGGTGTACTGGTATTTTTAAAAGGGGAATGGTAATGAAAGCTAGTTGAATCCTGGTATAAATAAGACGATTCACTTACCGTATTCTCTCTAATGTGTGAGGGTAAACTGATTATCCTGTTTTCGGTTTGTTTTTAGACACATTCATTACTCACTATCACATTTCGTGTAAATACAAATCTGAACATTAGATTTTAAGGATATAAATTACTGACACATTATTATTCTTATTATACACGCATATATTTGTGTACCTCGAAGAAACACTGCCTTGTCGTGGCAAAAAAAGCTTGTGTATCTGTGTATAGGAGTGGGGTGGGGGGGAGAGGAGGAGGGGGAGACCAAGGATGAGATGGAAGGAAGGAGTGGAGAGATATAAGAGTGCGTGTGAGCTGCAAGGGGAGAGGAGGAGGGGAAGACCAAGGATGAGACAGAGGGATGGGGTGGAGAGATATGGGAGAGGGTGTGAGTTGGAAGGGGAGAGGAGGAGGGAAAGACTAAGAATGAAATGAAGGGATGGAAACGAGAGAGATAGGAAGGAGGGAGGGAGTGAGTTGAAAGGAGGGCAGTCAAATGATAGAGGACGTGGAGACGATTTGTTTCTGGCTACCCCTTAGGGAATTAAAGCGTCTGACAACAGACAGATAGATAGGATGGATTCATTCATCATTACCGAGCAGAATTACATAAACGGTCCTGTGTGTATAACTAGAATTTTAAAACATCAAAATACATCCATTAGTGATTTCATTCTCTCTCTCTCTCTCTCTCTCTCTCTCTCTCTCTCTCTCTCTCTCTCACAGTTCATGCCCTACACGATGTTCCTGACCTCTGAGCCGCCGTACAAGGTCAAAGGGATGATGGTCAAGGTCATAGACATCATCGCAGAGAAACTGGATGTGTGGTGAGGTCAAGTGACTTCATTCTCTTATTAGGGGGGAGATAATGATGTCATGAAAAAAAAAAATAGTTCCCTTTCGCCTTATTAACTTCAAACCTTCAATCCGAGGAAGCTATTTATATTTTCTTTCCGCCTTTAGACGATTTTACTCAGATTTGTGGAGATTTTTTGAACTATTGGGTTAGATGCAGCCTTCATTTTTTTTTCTCTGAGGGAAATTTAGATTTTTTTTTTTTTATGCATCCGACTCCGGGCATAGGCTTTACTGTCCGATCACTGAGGCCCAGCAGTCTTCCCACGTAACACATACCTCCATACGTCACCACTTCGGCGCTAATACCCACCGTTCATACCGAATACAGGCAAGAGCTACCCCACAGAGGACTGGTGTATTGGTGCTTCTGTGACATGTCGGCGGATTTTGGGTAGATCAATGAAGCTTATTTTTAACGCATTTCAAAGCCTTTACTCTATCCCCTACTCCAGCCGGGATTCGAACTTACGTACATTGGAACAGCAGACCACCTCCCTACCCGTTCAGCCACCGCCTCCCCCTCAGGAACAAGTTAAAAAAAAATACGTCTTTGAATTAACAAGTTTATATCTCGCTAAGGAGGATACTGTAATTCATCCCTCACTGGCGAATACACAAAACCTCATTCTTTGTGCTAGGCAAGAGTTTGGGCTGCATACGTGTGAATTTCTTGTGATCTAACGTGAAAATTTCTTGCCAAGTAAGCTACTGTACTTCATGGTTGAAAAACATGATTCCCGGTGAGGTCATATAAAGAAATCTGGTTTAAGTATGATATTAAGCTATACTTCTCAATATGTTAAATCTAAAGTTTGTATTATCGGCTGTTGTGAAAGCTCCCTAACACCTCTTCCTCACTGATTTATTTTTTGGATTCGGCTGACTAATATCGTTTGTGGTGATATTAGATTGATTTATGTAAAACAGAAGACGACGGCAAGGTGCAATAAGCAAAATAAATCACTTAGGAAGAAGTGTTAGGGAATACTGGACTAAGTGTGAGAAGTGTAAGCACATCCCTAATTTTGAGTCATTTACGGATCACCTGTAACTGTTAGATGTAATTAACCTGCATCCCATTTTTCAAGGTGTTCTCAGCACTGATACAGAAAAATCAGTCGCGTTCTCTCATCACCTGCTGAAAATATTGTAAAAATCTGGAATCTTGTTTATACGTTCGTGTTTTTGGTTTTTAATAATACGGGTTTTATGGCTAGTAAATGTCTTCATTCCTTTATTAATGAGGGTCTTACTGATTAATAACCATAGTATTATTAGACTTATTAAACTTTATTATCTGGTTTGTACTTTATTTCTGTGGCTAGTACGGTGAACTAAACTGTCTTCATTTATCTCTATTAATGAGGGTCTTACTAATTACTCCTCAATAACTTAGCTTTTATTTAACTTACGAAACTTTAGTCTCTTGTTCATATTCTAATTTTGCGGGGGGAGGCTCGCAGCACCTTTCATTTGGCAACTTATTCTCCCCATTCCACCTAAGAATCGTTTCGTTTTTTTTTTTTTTTTTTTTTTGAAGGCTGCAACATGCTTGCATGCGTCGGCCTTTCTGGATTGGAGCATGTAGCATTTTATGACCGGATGCCCTTCCTGATGTCTACCAATGACCCTTGGGTGGATTCGATCCTCCGACCCTACGGTCAGAGCGGAACGCTCTAACCCACTGAGCCACGGCTGCTACATCCTCTTGAATATTATTAATCCAAACCCTGCCATCAAAACTATATAAATGACAGGTAGGAAAATGTCGCGGTGTACTATACAGAATAAATCGCTAAGGATGAGGTGTTACGGAGCTTCCTGTACCATATACGAGCCTCGGTGTTAAATTAAAAACTTGGCCTGGATTTCACTGGTTATTTTGAAGATCACTTGTACTTCACTGTAATTAGATTTGTTATTTATCCTGAGTAATGCTTTTCAGATGACTTTGTTCACCTGATCTCTCTCTCTCTCTCTCTCTCTCTCTCTCTCTCTCTCTCTCTCTCACCGATTTCACATGTAATACCATTTCCCTCTGAATATCCCCTCTCTCTCTCTCTCTCTCTCTCTCTCTCTCTCTCTCTCTCTCTCTCTCTCTCTCTCCAGTTACCGTCTCAAGAAGCCAGCTGATTCAGACTTTGGACATCGCCTTGACAACGGATCCTTCACGGGAGTCCTTGGATACGTACAACGGAAGGTGAGTCAAGGAGGGTGAGTCAAAGAGGGTGAGTCAAGGAAGTGTGAGTCAAATGGGGTGAGTCAAGTTAAGTCAGTCTATTAGGGTGAGTCACGAGAAGTGAGTCAGATGGGGTGAGTCAAGAAAGGTGAGTCAGTTAGAATGGGTCATGGAAGGTGAGTCAAGTAGGGTGAGTCAAGGAAGAAAAGTCAAGGAAGGTGAGTCAGAGTGAGTCATGGAAGGTGAGTCAAGGTGAGTCAAGGAAGATGAGCCAAACAGGATGATTCAAGGAAGATGAGTCAACTGCGGTGAGTCAAGTAGGATGATTCAAGGAAGTTTAGTCAACTGAAGTGAGTCAAGGAAGGTAAGTCAAGTAAGGTGAGTCGAGGAAAGTGAGTCAAGTAGGGTGAGTCAAGGGAGGGGAGTCAAGTATGATGAGTCAAGTAGATGGGCGAGTCAAGTAGGATAAATAAGTTGGATGATGAGTCAAGGAGGAGAGTGAAGCAAGTAGGAGGCGGAATAAAGATGGATGAGACAAGCAAAAGGGTCATGAAACTAGGAAGAAGTGTAAAGCCGGATGAGTAAACTGGTCGATGAGTCAAAGAGGATATGTAAGTTGGAGAGTGGGTCATGGGGGGTGAGTCAATTAGGAGCATGAGTCAAGCTGATGAGTGAGTCTAATAGGACAGTGAGTCAGGCAGAGTGAGTCAAATAAGTGGGTGAGTCAAGGAGGATGAAAAGAGCAGAATGAGACAAGCAGGAGGGTGAGTGAAGTAAAATATCCTAACTATTCCATCCAGTGCTCCTTGACGTATTTTGTTGTTAAAATATGCGCTATATTATTCACTTCAGGACAGACATTTCCCACTGGAGGGGTCAAATTACAGCCTTAAGTGACCCCTTCGGTGGTCGTTGAGGTATTCGAGTCATCTGAAGCTTCGGTACTTGAACGAATCACTATTGCTCCATTATGAGCTATTTTATTATGCTACATGATGGAAGCTGAGTGGGAAATTCTAAAAAATATAAAAAGTAATACATTAGAAGATGCAGTGTCAATGTTTCCCAGTCCTCGTAGAGAAAAAAAAAAGTCACAGCTCGATTGCTAAAAAAGTGTGAGTCTGCCTTCGAAGCATTGCCACAAAACGACTCGCTGTCCAAGAAGAGTGAGGTTAATTTTGCTGTCCCTCATCCTTGACTCGTTTCAGGAATTTCTGTCCAGAGCTGCAAATCACCTGTTAACAGAAGTGTCAGAGGAGAAACCTTGTGATAGCGTTTATTGTCCTCTATTTACTATTTTGTATCACCATCCTTTCCAGCACATACTTTGGTTCTTTTGAAGACATTTTAGTTTCTGAAGCTGGTATAGTCAGTTTCAAAAGAGGGCGGGCATTATAAAACGTTTAGCCTATAACAGAACAAGTGCCCATAGACATAACCTTTACATTCCTTCCATTTTCGTGTTCAATTCACGGTCATGACACCAGATGATGAAAGACATTACCGGGACAAAAAAGGCCATCATCGCTCCATCGCGCGAAAGTTCTTGCTGGAATTTCACTGCAGTGGCCATTTTTGAGTCTGTCAATGGTTCACTTAATTTGTACTATATGAAACTCACAAAATCACGTCAGTATTTTGATGTCTCTGCTGCTCAGTGCCGGAAAGAGGTGTAAGCAATGAAGAATCTATTACTTTATCTTATATATTGTGTAGTGTGCGTTTGAGCCCTTGTAAAGTGCTGTGTATGAGGCTGGATACCATAATCGACGAATGGCTGACAGAAGAAACCGTTCAGAGAGCATATTTCCCAGTGGGCGAACGGTGATGTGTTACCAGACGATTTGCCGGAAATTTTATACCTTACGTGAGACTCAGTGAATGTAAACAGTGTCTGGTAAGAGTATGGCAAATGTCTGAAGTAATGCTGATGTACCAGAAATCTTGTATCTCCCTTCTTTATGAATCTGAGAGAGAGAGATATATAAAGCTATTACAAACTGTATCATGAGGCAACTTTTGAGTCTTTCTATATCACTCTTAGTCAATAATAATAATAGTTTTTGTGTATCTACTTATTTTGTATGTCAATTTATTTTCTGCAGGAGGTGGACTTCTCAATGACACCGCTGGGCGTCAATTACGTCCGCTGGCAGGCCGTTGACTTCAGCGAGCCCCTGGATATGGACGAGACACGGGCTATCTACACCAGACCCACACCCCAGGCTGTTGTGGCAGGCTTCGTTAAGCCATTCACGGCTTGGGTATGGTCGGTTTGTTGTTTTTGTTGTTGATGTTCGTCGTCGCCGTCAATCAATCAGTCAATCAGTCAAATCAATGAATCAGTCAAATCAATCAGTCAACCAGTCATAATCATAAATATCATCTTGACCTTGTTCGGTCGTAAGACAGTTGTTAATTGAAACAAAAGTATTCAGAGGCCGAATGCTAATCGCCCGCCAAAATATGTTGCTGGATAAGGTACAAGTTACCCACAAACGAACTTTGAAGAAAATTCGCAAAACTCTACGGAATTCATCACCACATGTTGCAAAAAACTCACTCCATATTAAAAACATATGTGGCGGCTCGCGTTCAGTCATCTCTGATTAATCCTCACCACATGTAATATGCTTCTGTACATCCACATATTTGCTATTTCTTGAAGGTTTGGTGAAAATTCGTCCACAACTTTCCGAGATATGTTGGGAACACACACACACACACACACACACACACACACACACACATACACACACATACTCACACCACCCTCCGTATACCACCACCATGTCAGGAAGTATCACACACACACACACACACACACACACACACACACACACCCACACACACACACACACACACACACACACACACACAAACTATTGTATATAACCTCGCCTTGCTAAATGTGGGTGATAATAATACTGACATTGTTTACTTCCAGCTGAGAAACAAATCGTGACCTAAAATGTTTCCTGGACATTTTGATCGTCCACCAACACAGTGACACAACACTAACAGGGAAATTTATAACCATGTTACTGAAGTCTGCTGTACCCCAATTACGGTAATTTTCAGGGATTTATTTATTTATTTATTTATTTTTTAATGCAGAGGGGAAGGAACTAAAGCCCAGAAACCCACAATTTTGTCCTCTTCAAGAAAAACAAATAGGAAGAAACCCCGTCCTCACACACAGGGTTAGATCTGTATATTAACTTGTTGAAAAGTCCACTGCATTTCACCAAAGACAGTCCTACACCCAGAGGGAAGCTGTTAGGTCTTGTTTTGGTAAGATAAAGAAAAAATATTAAATCGTTATTATGGAGGAAGAATATGGCACTAGCAATCACAGTGTTGTCACAGTCGGCCTTAAATTGAATTATGGAGTTATGTCCAGTTGTGAGAACGTGTCCAGCTACAAGAAGGCAATATAAAAAAAAAAAAGTGGTGCCAGACACAACAAACCCCTCCCGACAGCAGTTATTTTATTGCTGTTAAATACTGAATCGGTGCTGCAATTTAGTGTCGGTAAACAGTTAAAGCCTATGGTAATGGTGCAAATGAAAGGGAAGTTCTTTTCTGTCAGTACTAATTAAAACCAGCTTCGTGTTATAGCCCCCTGAATATCCATGACCTTGAGTTTGACCTTTCAAGGTCACTTAAGGTCAAAGGTCACGGTACCAATCAGAAACCCACATGGGACTTCCTATACTGTATGTTGTTAATAGTCAACATTTATCTTCAACCATTTTTGAGTTATATACTCCTGAACATCCGTGACCTTGAGTTTGACCTTTAAAGGTAACGTAAGATCAAAGGTCATGGTATAAATTAAAACTCCATTGGGGACTTCCTATATGTTGTTAAGAGTAAATATCAATCTGCTACCAGTTTCGAGTTATATCCCCCCTGAATTCTC